>OY728125.1:598075963-598273161 GCA_963277665.1 Viscum album | reverse complement strand
TAAATTATTTTCCATGGGAGTGTGACTCACCTCCACATAAGCAACCCTATTATTTTAAGAAGTTCGGACTTTGGACTTATAAAATATTTTTTTCCTCTTCCATTTTCTAAAAACCATGGGAAAAACCATGGGATGGTTTGTGGTTTGGATTAATTTAATATAAGGGGTCCCAAACCTAAATAATAAAGAATTCTCTCACCTTTCCTATATAAACCCACCCAAGATCCCACTTCCTCCTCACTCAAAGCCTTTGGAGTTCGTCCAACCTATTCCCTACTCTCTCTAGAATCCTCCAAGGTTCCCCAAGCTCCCAAGAAGCCTCTCACAAGCCTCTCTCTAGCCTTTGGAAGCACACTTCCAAGTAAGGGTTTTTTCTTCCTTTCTCATTTTTTGTCCAATTTTCTTTAAGTTGTTTTGCCCTTTTAATTTCAATTATGAATGTTGTGGTATGGTTTTTCACCTCCCTCATAATTCCCTATTTATTTTTTAATGATGTTAGACCCCTTTCTCTCTCATTAAATTCCTCTCATGTACACCCGTTACTATGCCGAAATTCCGAAAGGAACTTCTCTCTCCTCTTTTACATTCAAGAAATACTTTTGTATCATGAATATAAATTCCATTACAATTGTTGGGACATGTATCTATATGACCTTATTACTTTACATTACATCTAGATATGATTATGAACCC
The DNA here is from genome assembly GCA_963277665.1 of Viscum album. Lineage (NCBI taxonomy): Eukaryota > Viridiplantae > Streptophyta > Magnoliopsida > Santalales > Viscaceae > Viscum > Viscum album. The sequence goes on along the minus strand of OY728125.1, from coordinate 598,272,468 downwards.
CTTTCTCTCTCATCAACCATTTTTATGAATTCTTATGTCACGCCGTTACGCTGTCGAAATTGCACCGATTTTCTAAGCCAATGTCATTGTGTAGTGAATACCATGCCCATTTATCCATCAAGGGTATTCACCTTTATGCAAATTTACTTATTGATTATAATTTTTCATTTATGAATTCCACATTCCTTTATTGTGGAATAAATGATTATGTTTTATGAATCCATGTTTTATGATCCATGTGGCACACTTATGCATGAAATGAAATGTTTAAGAAGGGCGCACCCTTATAGTGCTCCAATGCATTGGGTAAGGTATAGTATCATGATACGTCATGTGCAATGAGTGTTGAATCATGATAAATCAAGTTCAACAATGTTTTACTCATGCTTCATGTGAAATGATGATTTACTCGTGCTCTATGTGCAATGAACCTTGGCTCATGCTAATTCCTTGTTAAGTATTGTTGTCACATTTCCATGTTATGATTATCATTCTTTATCATGCCTTTATGTTCATGTTTCTCTTGTTCTCTATGGATATGCCTAATTTCTAACATGTATTGTTTTCATCATGTTATTCCATGTGTATTCCCTTAGTGGGCTTTATAGCTCACCCTTTTCTTATGCATGTCCTTGGGTTATCCCATGCAATGCTAAGTACGAGGGAATGTTGAGTTCGTGTAAAGGAAGTTTTCAATAAAGATGTTTTATTTCATGTTTTATGTTTTTATGTAATGTTCCTAAGCCCCAAATACACTAAACCTCTTGATATTCTTGTTGTATCAAGTGAAGTTTTATGTAATAAATCATGTTTAAGTTTGTAATAAAAGCAGGGTTGTCATAGTTGGTATCAGAGGATTGGTTTAGTTATTTTTGGGATTAGGATTAGAAAACCCTATTAAATCCTTAGATACAAGACTAAGTACAATAAAAACGTCCCTAAGTTTTGGTGAGTATTGAGTAAGTGGGTTATCAAGAAAATACATCCCTGTATGGATACGAGCAGGTAGAGGCGGATCTGGCACAAATTTATCCTAGGGGTAAAACCCGAAAACACCGCTTTGAGCTAGACTCGAACAGGAACTGGTGCATGATAATGGTCCTTGCTGCACTCTTGGTTACGACACTCCTGGGGGATATGCTTTGGTAAATTCACAAGATTAGTATGAACCCTTATTAAGGGAATAAAAAAACCCCCTAAGAATATATGTTAGAAAGTAGATCATGAAAAGCCAAGATTGAAGCCTATAGACTCACGAGTTAAGGAAATAAAAGTTTATTTATAAGTCATCAACTTTTGTCTTTGGTTTACCCTTTATGTGTTACCCCTAACTTTCCTTTTATTCCAGCCAATGGCTGGTAATAGGAGAACTTGGGCTAATAACCGATGTGAAGATCAGTGTGATGACTGTACTAATGAGATGCCCAATCCAATGGGAGAAGGAATCGCGAACTTTGTCACTCTTATATCTCAGTTAACTAAAGCTTTGAATAGAGACATGGGTCAAGAGGAATGTTCAGTCCCCCCTAAGAAAGAAGAAGTCGCAATCGAGAGCTTCATGAGACAAAGGCCTCCTACTTTTAGTGGATCATTCGATCTAATGATCGCTGAACAATGGATCAACTCCATTTAAAAGATCTTCTCCATCCTTCAATGTTCTGAACAAGAGAAGGTTCTCTTGGCGGCTTATCATATGGAGGGTGAAGCTGATAAATGGTAGAAGTTGATCAAAAATACGAAGCCTGAGGAGGAGATCGAGGCGTTGTAATGGAGGATTTCCGGAAGATGTTTTTTGATAAATATTTTCTGCACACCCTCCGGCTTAAGATGGAAAGGGACTTCCTTTACCTCAAGAAAAAAGACGAAGAATCTGTTGGAGCATATGAGGAAAACTTCACAAGGCTTGCACGATACGCTTTTGGATTTGTCGTTACCTCTGAATTCAAAGTTGACCGCTTATTTGGTGGGTTGAAGCCTAGCCTACGGAAATCATTAGCAATTCGTGACTTTGACATCTATGAGGAAATTGTCTGATGTTCCCTCAAGGTCGAAATGGAGATCGGAGAATCACAGGGGTATCATGGGGATAACAAGAGTAAGGTGGAATTCAATGTTGGTGGTCCGATGGATAAATCCAATGGTGCTAAGAAGATATAGAACCCCACTTGCCAAAAGTGCGGAAAGAAGAACCCTATAAATTGCCTTAAGGGGATGAGGAAATGCTTCAGGTGTGGAAGAGAAGGGAACCTAGCTATTAACTGTTGGCAAGAAAGACCCGCGGCTGCGACATAGGAGAGGAACACTTCATTCGAACCTCAATGTGTTTTTCAATGCTACAAATGCAAATAACCGGGGCATTTTGAAAATCAGTGCCCTAATCCAAGGGTTTTCGGAGGCAACCAACAACCTCCAAGGCAGCAATGAAGAGATTTTGCCATCACTTCTGCCGAAGTGAACCCCAACAATAAAGTGGTGACATGTATGCTAGTTATTCATTCAAGAATAGTGAATGCACTTTTTTATTCAGGTTCTACGCATTCTTTTATATCTGGAAAGTTTAGTAGAACAATACCATAACCACCACAAATCATGGAAGTGAAGATGTCGGTGAGTACGGAAAATGGGGCAATCATTGCATCCCATGAATATAAGTCCTCCCCTGTTTTAATCTGTGGATTGAATTTCCCAGAAAACCTCATCATACTCCCTCTGGTGGAATTTGATGCAATTCTTGGCATGGATTGGCTTTCCTTATATAGAGTCAACATAAATTGTCGAGAGAGGGAAATCACACTCCATATGGAGAATCGACCCCCGATTCTTTACAAGTGTAAGGAGGAAGATGAATCTCCTTTAGCTCCATCATCTCAGGCATGGATATTACTACCCTATGAGCATGCGTATCTGGCTCATATGATTGAGTCCAAGGAAGAAACCATCCTTGATGAAATGCCTATTGTGAGGTAATTTGTGGAAGTGTTTATCGAGGAACTGCCTGGCCTTCCTCCTAGAAGAGATGTTGAATTCTCAATTGAACTTATACCTGGGGCTTTACCAATATCCAAGAATCCATATAGAATAGCTGTTGTAGAGCTTTAAGATCTGAAAAAACAACTACAGAAGTATCTAGATAAAGGGTTTATACGCCCAAGTGCTTCACCATGGGGTGCACCAGTCCTCTTCATCTAGAAGAAGGATGGGTCAATGCGGCTTTGCATCGATTATCGTGAACTTAACAAAATCACAATAAAGAACAAGTATCCTCTCCCAAGAATTGATGACATGTTCTATCAGCTGCATGAAGCACAATACTTCTCCAAGGTGGACTTGCAGTCGGGATATTATCAAGTAAGGGTGAAGATGGAAGATTTCCCCAAGACTATTTTTTGTACAAGATACAGGCACTATGAATTCATAGTAATACCTTTCAGACTCACTAATGCTCCAGAACTATTCATGGACTTAATGAATAGAGTCTTTAGAGATTACCTAGAAATATTTGTGGTAGTCTTTATAGATGATATTCTAATATACTCCAAAACCAAGGAGGATCATGAGGAGCATTTAAGAACCATACTGGAGACTTTGCGCAAGGATAAGATCTATAAAAGTACAGAAAGTGTGAGTTATGGTTGAAGTAAGTCTCATTCTTGGGCCATATCATCACAAGCAATGGGATATATGTGGATCCCTCCAAAACAGATGCAATTGAGGGATGACCGAGGCCAACATCGGTAACGGATATCCATAGATTCTTGGGGTTAGCTAGATATTATCAATGATTTGTGAGTAATTTCTCACAATTGTACAACCCTCTTACCAAGATAACTCGAAAGGGAGTGAAGTTTTCTTGGAGTGATGAATGAGAAGAAAGCTTCAATGAGTTAAAAAGGAGGCTTATCACTGCGCTCGTGCTCACTTTACCCACAAGTGGGGAAATTTTTGTTGTTTTCAGTGATGCTTTAAAGAAGGGCTTAGGTTGTGTGCTGATGAAGAATGATAAATTTATATCCTATGCCTCAATGAAATTGAAAATACATGAGTGAAACTATCCAATGTATGATATGGAGTTGGTGGTGGTGATCTTTGCCTTGAAAATCTGGCGGCATTATCTATATGGAGAGAAATGTGAGATATATACTGACCACAAGAGTCTTAAATATATATTCACACAGAAAGAGCTTAATATGCGCCAGAGAAGATGGATAAATCTCATCAAGTATTATGATTGTTCAATCCATTACCACCTAGGGAAAGCGAACAAGGTGGCAAATGCCCTAAGTAGAAAGGATCCAGCGATTCTATCAATGATGAGAATTGAGAAGGATCCAATATTCTTAGACTTGATGAAGATGGACATGGAAATCATAGAGAAGGGAACATCATAAATCATTTCACAAATGATTGCTCAACTGTCTATTTTGGAATGGTTAAAGGATGCTCAAAAGGCTGAGGTGGAAATTCAAGAAAAAGTGGAAGCTATCGAAAAAGGGAAATCCTCGGAGTTTAATGTTAATGAAGAAGGAATTATGCGGTTTGGGAAAAGACTATGTGTTCCATCAAGTCTGGAGCTAAAGAAGTAACTTTGGATGATGCACATAGTTCAAATTTCTCTATTCACCCAGGGAGCACAAAGATGTAGCGAGATCTACGAGAAAAATTTTGGTGGGATAATATGAAGAAGGAGATCGCTGAATATACATCAAAGTTCCTGGTGTGTCAGCAAGTGAAGACAGAGGGGCAGAAGTCTAAGGGGATGATACAACCATTGCCCATACCAGAATGGAAATGGGAGAACATCACCATGGACTTTGTCACCAGACTTCCAAGGACATCCAAAGGCCACAATGCAATATGGGTTGTTGTGGATCATATTACAAAGACTTCACACTTCATTGCTATTCGGGAGGATTTCTCATTGGATCAACTGGCACGGATATATATCAGGGAAGTGGTAAGGTTGCATGGAGTACCACTATCTATTGTGTCTGACCGAGATCCAAGATTCACCTCTATGTTTTGTAAGAGTCTTCATCATGCTCTGAATAATGAACTGAGCTTCAGTACGACCTATCATCCTCAAACTGATGGCCAATCCAATCATACTATCCAAACTCTTGAGGACATGTTGAGAGCATGCTCAATGGACTTTAAAGGAGGATTGGATCAGCATCTTCCTCTGGTTGAGTTCTCTTATAATAACAGTTTTCACTCAAGCATCCAAATGGCACCATATGAAGCCCTTTATGGGAAAAGGTGTAGAACACTGGTGTATTGGGATGAGGTTGGTGAATGTAAGCTTCTTGGACCAGAAATGGTCGAAGAAATGGCGGAGAAGGTGAAAACCATTCAGCATCATATCAAGGGAGCCCAGAGTCGACAGAAGAGTTATGCAGATAACCGTCGACGAGACCTTGAGTTTAAATTTTGAGGCATGGTGTTTCTACACATATCTTCATGGAATAAGGTCATGAGGTTTGGAAAGAAAGGGAAGTTAAGTCCAAGGTACATCGGCCCCTTTGAGATTCTTAATCGTGTCGGGGCTGTGGCCTATCGACTAGCACTTCCACCTATCATGGTCAAAGTACATGATGTCTTTCATGTATCCCTCTTAAGGAAGTACATACCGGACCCTTCACATTTACTCTCTTTTGAGGTGGTACAATTGGAAGATGATCTTTATTATGAGGAGCAACCAGTGAAGATCTTAGATCATAGAGAAAAAGTTCTATGAAATAAGACAATGACCCTTGTCAAGGTGTTGTGGAGAAACCACAATTTTGAAGAAGCGACTTGGGAATCGTAGGAAATGATGAAGTTGATTTACCCACATCTATTTTAGTGTGGGAAAAGGAAAATTTCGAGGGCAAAATTTCTTAAGGGGGGAATATTATAACGACCCAAAGTTTCATTAATGGAAATCCCTCTTGATCTAATTAAATGTCTCTTTATGTTTATATAAAATGTAAACTTCTTTGGTTTTATGTTAAGAATTTTTACCGTTGCTAATATAGCCGTTGAACAGTGATCACATGATCAGTATAAATATAGGACTTTAACAAATCCAATTTACTCAGAAAAAAGAAGTGATAGCCTCATCCGGTAGAATTGCTCCATATGAAGCCCATTTGTCAGAGCTCAGAAAAGAGGTGGCGTCCTTGGTCTTTACTCTTGACCAAGCTTAAGCTGGGCTTCATCATGTCAAGCTCGAACGGGACCATCTACAGGAAAAGTGGAATTTGATAGAGATTACCACTCGAGCAATGTTATCTGAGCCACCCCAAGAGTCTTTCACCATCGCACACCTTACCCTTAGGTCTTATGCGGATGTTTTAAGGGGTTATGTAACAAATATATAGTACTATGTTCATGTACATTTTTTTTGTATATAATAATGTATATACGTTCTTGTCATCATTGATACTTTGTAAATAGTTTTTAAAGTACAAATAGTGTTTTTAGTTATTATTTAATTAAGAATTATATTTTATTAAATTAAGATATTTTTTAATTAAACAATATTTTAATAAAATATTATTATTAAATTAAATTTTATTAAATATAAATTATCTTTTAATTTTATGAATGGAATTATAATTTTTATTAAGATTTGAAATCCATTTTTGTCAAAACCCATGAATTTTTGACAAATGTCAGTTTTTATTTTAAAAGTGAAAATTAACATATTTATAAAATTACTTAGATAAAATAAATGTTATTTCTAGAATCAGGACGTCGAAATTATCCAACGGTGAATTCTTTATAATTTTTTGAGATGGTCAAATTTTTTGGTAAAAATTAAATACTGTTTAAATATATAATGTGTTTTATGACATCATAATGACCCAATAGTGATGTAATAAAATACTATAAGCTTTATGTTCGGAACATATATGTTTTACCATTAAAATAATCTGATTTTGGGTTTGTTTGGCCTACTTTTAAAAGCATTAATGGACCCCTCAAGACTTATTAAACATATTGTCTTTTTAAATTATTTTCCATGGGAGTGTGACTCACCTCCACATAAGCAACCCTATTATTTTAAGAAGTTTGGACTTTGGCATTATAAAATATTTTTTTCCTATTCCCTTTTCCAAAAACCATGGGCAAAAACCATGGGATGGTTTGTGGTTTGGATTAATTTAATATAAGGGGTCCCAAACCTAAATAATAAAGAATTCCCTCAACTTTCCTGTATAAACTCACCCAAGCTCCCACTTTCTCCTCACTCAAAGCCTTTTTAGTTCATCCAACCTCTGCCCTACTCTCTATAGAATCCTCCCAAGGTGCCCCAAGCTCCAAAGAATCCTCTCACAAGCCTCTCTCTAGCCTTTGGAAGCACACTTCCAAGTAAGGGTTTTTTCTTCCTTTCTCATTTTTTGTCCAACTTTCTTTAAGTTGTTTTTCCCTTTTAATTTCAATTATGAATGTTGGGGTATGGTTTCAAACCTCCCTAATACTGCACTATTTATGTTTGAATGATTGGAGACCCCTTTCTCTCTCATTAAATGCCTCCCATGTACACCTGTTACTATGCCGAAATTCCGAAAGGAACTTCTCTCTCCTCTTTTACATTCAAGAAATACTTTTGTATCATGAAACTAAATTCCATTAAAATTGTTGGGACATGTATCTATATGACCTTCTTACTATCCATTACATGTAGATATGATGAGGAACCCTTTTCTCTCTCATCAACCATTTTTATGAATTCTTATGTCACACCGTTACGCTGCCGAAATTGCACCGATTTTCTAAGCCAATGTCATTGTGTAGTGAATACCATGCTCATTTATCCATCAAGGGTATTCACCTTTATGCACATTTATTTATTAATTATAAGGTTTCATGTATGAATTCCATATTTCTTTATCGTGGAATAAATTATTATGTTTTATGAATCCATATTTTATTATCCATGTGGCACACTTATGCATGAAATGAAATGTTTAAGAAGGGTGCGCCCTTATAGTGCTCCAATGCATTGAGTAAGGTATAGTATCATGATATGTCATGTGAAATGAGTGTTTAATCATGCTAAATCAAGTACAATGAGGGTTTACTCTTGCTTCATGTGCAATGAGGATTTACTCATGCTCTATGTGCAATGAGCCTTGGCTCATGCTAATTCCATGTTAAGTGTTGTTGCTACATTTTCATGTAATGATTATCATGATTTATCATGCATTTATATTAATTTTTATCTTGTGATCTATTGATATGCATAATTTCTAACATGTATTTTACTCCTCATGTTATTCCATGTGTATTCCCTTACTGGGATTTATAGCTCACCCTTTTCTTATGCATGTCATCAAGTTATCCCATGCAATGCTAAGCACGATGGAATGTAGTGGTCATGTAAAGGAAGTTTTCAATAAAGATGTTGTATTTCATGTTTTAAGTTTTTATGTAATGATCATAAGCCCCAAAGACACTAAACCTCTTGATATTCTTTTTTTATCAAGTGAAGTTTTATGCAATAAATCATGTTTAAGTTTGTAATAAAAGTAGGGTTGTCATACCCCCCCCCCAAACCCCTGGACACCCCCACCCCCTGGACACCCCCCCCCCCCACCCCCTGGATAGCCCCCACCCCCTGAACACCACTACCCCCTTGGAAAACACCCCCAACCCCTTGTACATCCCCCACCCCCTTGACATAAATAACTTATTTCACTCCTCAACACTATATCATGCCAAAATCATTAATAAAAAATACAATATGATCAATAAGAACATCAATGTCCCCCTTTTTATTTGTTTTACAATACCAACAAACAACTCTTATACCAATATGTTTGTATCTTTTTCCACATTATTGATAACAAATCCAAAGGATATCTTGGGATCTTCTCTAAGAGACTTTGGTTGATTTATTTATGTCTATATGGGATAACATAGAATATAATAGAGAATTAAGAAAGGCATAAAGGTTGTATATTAATAAACTCAACATGTGATACCATTTTGAAATAACTCAAATTAGGGGGTGAATAACATATCCCTCATAAAGATATAGTCTATACTCAACTCAACACACATATTATAAAATTGAATCATAAGACATAATATGATATTTTATGGTTTTGAATGGGGGATATCATTATAAACCTGAAGTGAATTTATAGACCAGTGGTATAGAATGATAGGTATTATGTATTCTGAATTTTGTGTTATTCTGCAAGTAAATTCACAGAGGGAAGCTGCTTGCTGCTGGATAGGGGGGATTTCAAGATCTATACCAATGGTTTCCAAAACTGTTGGTATATAATTGAATGTTATTCTACATATTTACCAACTGTTTTCAGAAACCATTGGTAAAGGCATGTTAGTTCAATATTTCCCAACAGTTTTAGTAACCATGGGTAAAGGCATGTTATTCTCAATCTTTACCAATGTTTTCAGTTTTCGTTGGTAAAGATCTATTGCAACGGTTTCTAAACCATTGGGAGGTATAGTATGATTTCCAGTGGCTTTTCCCAACAGTTATTCTATAACCTATTGGTATAATCCTATCCCCACGGCTTTCTTTCCAATAGTTGGGCAAACCATTGGTAAAACTTATACCAATGGTTATATAGCCTTTGTTAATGGTTTCAAACTGTTGGTATGTACTAAATTTCTAGTATTGCACCTAAAGTTATATAAACCATCATCAAATACCAACTATAAGGACACAACCTTATTACATTACATAATGTTGAATCTTAATCAAGAACTCACTTCCTTTCATATTTTGGATCTTTTAAAGTTTATAGTTTTAGAGAATTGGGATATAACACAAACATAACATTCCACATTTATAGAGATTAGATACCACAAAAAAAAGTACCCATTTCTTCTAATATAAAAAACTTTTCAAATAAAATATATTTTCTTTGACAAATCTTCATAACATTTAACTTGGATTCCTTCTTTTTCTAACACATCCTTATAACCTATTAAAATAATATAAAAACTTTGTATGAGGAAAAAATCTTGATATGGGATATAAAAATAAGAAAATAAAACATTAGTCCATGAATACTTATAACATATGAAATAAATTTCAAAAAGACATACTTATCACCCATATAAACATACTTTGTAAAACTTTATATTTCTAAAAAACATATATAAAATAAATAGAACTATAAATTTATCTTTGGAAATTAGTTACATAATCTTGTAACCCTCTCAGCTACCTTATAATGTGTAACCCTCACGGCTACCTTACAATTTGTGTAACCATTGTAGTTACACTTGGAGTAACCAAATGTTCAACCTCCAAATTACACATACCAAATGCATTATAGGTAGATATAGGTCCAGACCTTCAACATAAACAATGCTCAAGAACTATAACATAATCATACAACATGAAAAAATGCACAAAAACATTTCTTTTAAATTTTGTAAAACAGAATTTTAAAAGAGGATTTTAAAAGAAAATCCCATTAAAAATATCATATAATTGATTTGAGATATAATAGAGTGGATGTAATATGTATATACACTTTAAATACCCATAATTAAACAAAAATCATAACACAAACAAATTTAATACAAGATAAATAATGAAGTATAAGGTTAACCCAAAGAATGGAAATTGGGTTAAGAATTCCCTTACCTCAGGTTCATCTTACTTAAAAAGTGTTTAAACCTCATATATAATGGTTAAAAGAGTGTTATTAGTATTTTAATGAAAAACATTCATGTTTATAACATCTTATATAATCTTTTTATAACATTATTTCACCCTTTACTTATTAGTATTTTGTTCCTTCCATTATTTCAGGTGCTTTCTTTACATGATTTCCATGGCCAGTTTGTATTTGATTTTCTTGTCGTATGGAAATGAAATTACAAAATTTGAATGAAATAGTATTCATATGTTTCCATAATATTTAATAATACCATAATTAATTTTGTTATCATATATGATGATGGATCATTGGATAAAACATTATTGATATTTGTTTAGATCATTTTTTGCGGTTCCTCGATAATCATAAATTTTTTTCATTAAATAATTTAATTTCATGAATATAAATTCATTACAAAACATGAAATATATTAAAACATACAATTTAAATTTTTATTCAACCATTAAATGTTTTTTATTATCATCTTTGAAGGAAGTAATGGAAATTGGAAACACATCATCCACGATTTTGGTAAATCGGCACATCGTGGGGGGGGGTTTATTTTTAGAACAAGAGGGAGAGGAGAGGAAGAAAGATTGTGAATATTTTACATGAACACAATAACATACATAACATACAAGTTTCTTGAGATTTCATACCTCCTAGATAAGTGGAGGGGAAGAGAGCCTAATAAAAGGAATTGAAAAGAAAACACATGAAAAAGGAAGAGGATTCTTACCTCTTGATCTCTTCTCCTTGAGATCCTCCTTAAGGACTTTGGTTTAGGCCTTTTGGTGATACCAGTAGATCTTGGACGTGGGGAAGATCCTTGGGGGGAATCTGGAAAAAAATTTACAATACTCAAGGCTTGATAGGTGTGAGAGGAATAGGGGAATGAGGGTGGTATTTATACTGGAGGAGAGGATGGATTTTACATTATTTTAATAATTATTCTAATATTTTTGTCCAAGACTATGAATAAGTTTCATAATTGTGATCAAAATAGTAAATATAGCATGTGAGTTTGAAACAAGTGGGCTTACATCAGTTATGAAGTAATAAATACTGTATTTAACAAATAATTTGAATATACAGTATTTTACCATATTTCACTATTCATAAAAATATCAAGAATTTCAAAAAAATATCAAAAAATCACCCACACCATTTTCTGATGTTTAGAATTCAAAAATGAAATCCATTTTTTGACAATAATTTTCTAAATATTATTAATTTAATTTTTAAATAAAATCATAATTTACTCAAAAATAAAAATTTTAAATCTATAAATCATTTTTTAACACCATGAAAAATTAATCAACATCTCATTATCTTATAAGCTTAAGAAAATAAAATAGTAATATGATTTACTATTCATAATGGTCATATTACTATTCATATTACTATTCATAAGGGTGTGTTGCTATTCACCAAAAAACAAGTTGGTTCCATCAAACTCCAAATAAGTTATTGATCACAATCGTAGATGAACATTTTTTAAAATTCAAATCATAGAAGCAGGAAAATTATGTTTAAAGGATAGTTATAACTATCCACTTAAAACAAAGTTTCATGCATTTCAATTTATTTTTAAAAACATTGGGGTGTTACACTCGTGATGCTCCACCTCTCGAAATCATGGAGAACACCATCAGCTTATCAGACATTATCCAAGCTCCCCTTCACGAAACATAGTATTTTTGAATTCCATGCCTTTACCATTTTTATAAAGTGTTGATTCCATAAAAAACGGTCATGATACTAGCCTCTTCCTCTATATTTTAAGCCCAAAATTTTGGAAAACACTAGGAAACGATGCCACCATCAATACTATTATCAGTCTGTAATTTACGATCACTTTTATTGCAAACTAATTTATCAACCCAGTTTGGATTGAATATAAATAAAAACTAGACTCCATTTCTTGTAAAGAACATATTTGGTTCCAATAATCTCTCCCTTTAGGTTTGTTGGAAATCTGCAGATAAATTCAATAATACACCAGCCGCTGTCAAAACCTGATACGCAAGAAAAAACTCATCTAACACTCTAAGTCCACATGAGAAAAAAATATTGTAGAAAACTATATTGTAAGTATGAATTGGGTTCTCATGTTTTAGAATGCTTAAAGTTGTAAAAGGAAATCTATGTATGTTTCCTCAAATCCCCGAATTCTCATAACATAGAAATCGCATCTCTGACCATAACACTAAATTCTCATCTCTTTAACTGAATTACTCTATTCTACCCCTTTGTAAATAGACCCCAAGGAATCTAATTTTTACTTGTATATCTTAAAAACACTCTCCCCCTGGATCGTATCTCCCCCATAAAACTGCATCACTTCTACAACCAGATTAAAATAGTTAATGAAACTGGGGAGAGGGGATCCATAATAACCTACTCATGTAGTAGGAGGTCGTTGAACACCATGGTTCAAATAATGTTTCTTGAAAAACTATGATGCCCATAAATTATTCAAAATGTCAGCCACATGATCATCAGTCCCTACATGATTTATTTTAATCACACTCTGTTCAACTTTCTCCTTGATGAAGTGATATATGATTTCAATAAGGTTCATACGAGAATGCATAACATGATTCTTCATAAGATCAATCATTCTCTTTTTATCACAGTAAATCACCATTAGTTATTTCACTTCATCACAAATATCATTTAGTTGTTTTTTAATCCACAATAGCTGAGTGCAATCCTTCATAGCAGTTATATACTCTACTTCAATAGTACTAAGATAAGTGCTTTATTGTTTCATACTAAATCATCCCACACATTTATTTCCAATAATGAATGATCCACCACTTTTGGACTTTCTATCCACCACATCTCTAGCCCAGTCAATATTAAAGAATACTGATAGTTCATTATATCTTCCTACAAAAATATATAAGACATAATTGTGAGTTCCTTGAATGTACCTCATGATTATTTTTATTTCCATAAAATGTTTTTCCTTCATAATACTCTAAAAATGGGCCTCTAAACATGTTTCAAATACAATATCTTGCAGTGTAGTAGTCAAGTATAATAATCTTCCAATTATTCTCCTATACATCGTGGGATTTATAGAAGTCTCATCCGCATGATTTATATGTTTTTTCTCAACCACAATTGGAGTTGAAATCTTGTATATTTAACCTAAGAAATGAAATTGAAATTCTTATTTTGAATCACATATATCCCCAAGAATTATGTGATATCACCAATCATAGACATTTCAAATTCAGATTTCATGTGATTAGAAAATTCTTCCATTGATTTCTGCTTATTACTGCCAAATATAATATCATCCATGTATATAAAAACTATAAATTGATATTCCATTAAATTATTCACATAGAGATTATGGTCAAAACCTCTTATTTTAAATTTAAGATTCTTCATATAAGAATACAGATGAGAATACCGTGCTCGTGGTTCCTTCTTCAAACTATAGAGTGGAATTTTCAATCAGAAAACCATCATTTCATAATTACCAATAAGAAAACCCACTGGTTGTTCAATGTAGACTTCTTCTTCAAGAACACCATTTAAGAATGTTGTTTTTTCATCCATATTATAAACTTTATATCCTCTATGATTTTCCCAATCATAGAAAATCATGATTGACTCCAATCACAACACTGGAGAAAATGTTTCTTCGACATAAAATCCTTCAATTTTTACATAGCCTCTACACACTAGGTGTGCCTTATTTCTGATCACATTTCCATGGTCATCAAATTTATTTTTAAAAATCCACATCATTCCAATTACATTGTGATTTATGGGTCTCTTAACAAGATTCCATATTTGGTTCTGGTCAATATCATTTAACTCTTCATTCATGGCATTAACCCATGATTCATCCTTTGCAGCTTCATCAAATGAGGATCATTCCATAATTGGTATGAATGAAGAATGTACATCATTCCTCAGTCTTATTGTCTTTATGAGAGATGTTCAATCCCTAATGATGTTGTAATAATAAATTTATACTCTTTCTATTTCTCATTTTAGGTTTAGATGGAATTTATCCAACAATGGTTTCTTCTTCTGATTCTTATTCAGAATCATCATCTTTTAGTAACCCCTAATTTTTTTTCACACCTTCCTCAACTTAAAATTTTTACTTTATTCCCTATCCAACGCCTTCTTTATCTTATATCATATCATCATAAGACCTCCTAGAGGTATTTTTTGTCTTATATTCAATAATCTTAACATCAATTATTTTTAAAATTCTTATAAGATGATTATTGAAAGATTTGTATGATTTTATCTTCATTCAATATCCAAGAAATATTCCCTCGTCTACAGTATCACCATAATTTATTTTATTTCCAATTTTGTTTCAGAAGTAGCATTTAGTTCCAAAAATAAAAAGAATACTTAAAAGAGGGATTCCTTCCATGCCACAACTCATATGGTGTCTTATTTTCTCCCATATAAAGACCTATTCTATTTTTAGAATAAATTGCTATATGAATATCATCTTTCTAGTAATGATGAGGGACACGACTCTCAATCGGAATAGTTCTGACTATATTGTTCACCTATCAATTTCTGTGCTCAACAACACTATTTTATTATAGAGTCCTCATGGTAGAAAATTCATTCTTTATTATATGTTTCTCTATGTAATTTTCAAACTCAATGGATTTGTATTCCCCTCCATTGTTAGATTGTATACCATTAATTGTGTGGCCAGTATCATTCTCAGCTATTTCATGATAACTTTTCATGCAATCAAGAACCTATTATTTCTTATGTATAACCATCATAAAAGACATTATAATATAATAATAGATGAAAATTATGATGTAAATTTTTCCATATGTCCCAGAAACATTTATTGGACCACATAAGTATGTGTTAATGAGATAAATAATATTTGATACCCTTTTCTTCTTTGGCTGATATGAACTGCAGACTAACTTTCCTCGTATGTAAGCATCACAAGTATTTTCTTGTTCACACTTTAGATTTGTGATATCCATGAATATCTATATCTTATATATCTTTTCCATGTCTTGTTGATTAATGTGACCCAACCTACGATGCCACAAGTTGTTTTCTTCTTCAACTGTGAAGTAGCATATCTTCTCTCTAATGTCAACCTGATATAAGCTTCTATCTGTTCTGCATCCTTTGATGAGAGAATTCTAAGTCCTTCCTTTTATTGTGCATCCTTTTTTTATTAAATTTCACTATTATTCCTGAGTCACAGAGTTGACTCACACTAAGAGGATTGTGATTCAGACCATCCACAGAGATAACTTCAGTTTTCTCTTGCTCGTTATTTACTAGTTATGTACTTCCACTATCTTTGATCATTAAAGAACCATTGTTTCCAAACCATACTATTATATAAACCCTTTTATTAACATTATTCAATAAATATTCATTTTTGGTCACATGGGATGAGCATTCACTGTCAAGAATCCAGGTGTTATTATTCTTCTTATCTTTGATGACTATTTATATAAGGTTGGTTTACAAGATTTTCTTCTTTTCCTTCCATGAAATATTTGATTGTGTGGAGGATAATAATGGTCTTTAGAATCTCTTTTACAAGTAAATTGGTTCTTTATACTCCAATTATTATTCTAGAGGGGAATTCATGTTTTTAAGAGGAACTCTGTATGGTTGGAAGGTATTTACTTTTCCTGAGTTCTATAGGTAACACTCTTGTTTTTACTTTTCCTTCAATCAATAGCTTTATGAACATTTTTAGTGCAGTGAAAACAATATCCATTGTAGGAACTCTGTCTGGTTGGAAAGTACTGACTTTTCAATAATTTTGCAAGAGTAACTCCGTCTGGTTGGCAGGATTGACCATTGTATTTTCCCATTGTATTGGCCACTTGAGACACCTATTGAGTTACTTTAACACATAATAATCTACCATCATTTTAAATTAATAATTACATCATTTTGAAATAGCTATGATGACATTAAACTTACCAAAAAACTCAAACAATATTTTTACTATTAACTAAAAACTAAAGTATTTTATAAAATTATCATAAAATCATAGTAACCTAATATAGACATTTTTAATTCAAAAAATAAATTAATTTTACCTTAATAAATCTCTAGATATGATAAATTTAATTTTTAACTATAAAAATACTTGATTATTAAAAATAATAGCAGATAGAAAATGCATAGTGGCATTCCTGGTAAAATTTTCAACACTTGAAAAAAATAATATTATTTTATCATTTTAAATTAAAAGGGAGTGTTTTTATAACACTATTTAATTATAATAAACATTATTAATAAATACGTATATTAATATAGTAAAAAAAGTAAAATTTTTACCTATAAAATCAATTTATCAAATTTTTCTTAAATAAAAATATATCCTATTAAGAAAAAATATTCTTCAAATCAAAATAATGAAAAAAATATATTTATACAATGGGATTAGAAAAAGTAACTAAGTCCTCATTACATAACCCCTTATTGAACTTACATAGGACCTAAGAGTAAAGTGTGAAATGGTGATAGAATCTTGGAGCGGCTCTGGAAATATTTCCCAAGTGGTGATTTCTATAAAATTGAACTTCTCTTGTCTGTGATTTCATTAAAGCTTAACATGTTGAAGTTCATGTTGTTATTGGTCAAGATAAAATACCAGTGACAATAATCCTTCCCAATATCCAACAAATAGGCTTCATATGGCATGATTCTACTGGTATAGGCCATCAACTCTTCTTTCTACATTAATTATCCATTATCATTTTATTTATAATCAATAATTATAACATTAAAAAATTATTATGGTTTCCAATGGTCATATTAAATAATGGTAATATAACGGTCAAAACCTGATGGTCACATTTCATTTATACTTATATATTTTTATTGATTATGACATTATAAAACATACATTTTCAGGAAACAAGATATTATTCAAAATTTTGGGTTGTTACATATATAAAATATATTTATTATTTAAGATGTAGGATATGAATTTTTTCCCCCTTTTTGGACTTCCTAACAGTTCTCAATTCAAATAGATTATTACCTCTTCACAGTATGACATGGTATTGCCCAGATAGCCACATAATTGAAATTTCATAAGATAAAATGTCTTCTTAATTATATTCCTAATCATTTATTATTTCATAGAAAAAGATTTTTAATACCAATAAATTTTTTGGATACTTTTGGATAGTTACCAGTTCTACTTTAAGTTTTATTTGAGGCTTTCTTTATTAGGAGTTTAGTTTCCTTTGTGATATTTCCATCTTTCAGCTTCCCTTTATTGTTGTTAATCATGTTTCAAGCCTTTGATGTTTTATAATCACAATCAATTCCACTTTTTCCCATACATATAGATCTTTGATCATTCAAAGCCTTTTATACTCCTTCAGAACCACTCTTTTCTCTCTCTAACAGCTCAACATCTGATAATCTTCCAAACTATAGTTTCTTGTTTATTTCTTTTGAATTTGATTCACATTCAAGTTTACTCCTTAGATTAATAACTTCTTATTCAAGAATATGGATATAATTTCATTGATGATGTTTTCTTGTTCTTTAATTCTAAGCTACAATTCTTATACATCTCCTGAGATTTTAAAAGTTATTGAATTTTATTTTATTACTTCTTCAAGTCAGCAAATTTCATCTTTAATCTGATCAACATATTCTAATGACCCTTATAGAATAGTTCTCCACTTTTTGTTTATGTTTCTTTGATTCTCAATATTACCAAGAGCATCCTCAAGTATTATCTTGAGATTAGTATCTCTAATAAACTGATTATCTATTTATTTATATTTTTATGGTTCTGGTATTTTAGGAGTAGCCATCACATAAACATGGGTTCTATATTTAAACTCTGATTCTTCTTCTTCAAAAAAATCATTATCATCGCCTTCTTCTTTATATGAAAAACTATTTATCTATAATTGATTTCCAGATTTTAAGTCTCCCTTTCAAGGAAACATATTTTGATTTTTATGTTTTTTTCATCATCACTTTCATTATCATTGAACTTCCTTGATCATAGAGAGGCAATGTTCCCAACTATACCACATCGAAAATAGGGAAATAGAATCTTACCTTAAACTATCCCTTTTCCTCTCGTGAAATTCTTGGAAAAAAGATAAATAATATGTCTTTATAATTATCTTCCTCAACTCTTTCTTTGGAAACCTCAAGTTTTTTCATGGGTTTGAATGCTATTTCATTGCTTACTCAATTCGTTACATGTTCTGGTTTGACTCTCATTTCATATTCCACCTGACAACTCACCATATCATCCAAATAAATATTAGATAGATTCTTTTCCTCTAGGGATGACACATTTCTATTGTATAGAGGTGGAATCCTTCTCAATAGTTTCTTGAAAATTTCTTTGACTTTGATTTCATCATGAAGTCCATGTATTTCTCCAAAAAACATTAGAAATTTGTTTATAAAGGTATTTACATTTTCATCAAAATGCACTTTCAGATTATTGAAGTTATTATAAAAAACATGGAGTTTCACCTCTTTCACTTTTTTTACCTTCATATATATTTTTATCTTTCTCTCACATAGACTTGTATAAAGTTCAACTCATAACTTTTAGAAATATTTTAATCAATAACACTGTAGTAATGGAATTTTATGCTTTATCATATACATCAAGAATTATCTTGTCTATTTCAGTCATAGACAGTCCTGTTGCATCAGTGACTTGTATTCCTTGTGCAGTGGCAAAGAGAACTTCCATTCCAATAGATATTAGATGATATATCATCTAACTCTTCCAAATTTTGATGTTTCTTCTATCAATTAGAGGTACTAGCCTAAATTTTAATGAATTATCCATGATAATAAAAGATGACACATTTAACTCCAGCAACCTGCACCCTCTAATTTCACCTGAAGGACCCTAAAACAGCCTGAGAAGGGAGAGGTGAATTAGTGCATAAAATTTTTCTTCAAAAGGATGAATCTTGTTTCTATGTTAGTAGGAACTCGTTAAACCTATCTAATGGTAATGTGATGTAATTTAAACATTCACATGTAGAGAGAAAACACAACAATTTTACTTAGTTCACCCCTAAGGGCTAGTCCAAGGAGAATACATCGATAGTGTGTCGATCGTACCAAAAGCCACTAATCTTTACAAGTTGTGGAATACATAATTTCATACATAGTCAATTTTTTCCAGGAAAACTTCCATTATAAGAATTTATAGATATTAAACATTATCCCTTGGAACACTTCTATTGAATCCCCCTATCTCACTACCTTGGGTGAAGTCTTATTCAGTTTTTCGATATGAAGGTTACTTCAATAGATTGGAATTAAATTATTTGTACCTTACTATCAAAAGTCTCTTATTTCACTATATATCTAAGTTTATACACCTTGAAATCACAGTTCACTGAAACCTGGTATTCAGAAGAAATGTTCATGGAGCTCCTTCAAAAAGCTCACAACCTTCGCAAATATATATAACATTGCAGATCAAACTGCCTTCATAAAGCTCATTGAGCCATTGGGTAATACACCATCATCATGAAGCACCCATTACTTAGATTCATCGGCATCAGTCAAGACTTACTAGTATTTTTTGGATGCTCATGATTGTGTAGTAAAACTAGATTCATGAATCTCCCTATCTTTCACAAAATTAGAGTGATTCCATCTTTTCTCCAATTATTTTCCTGTAAAATTATGTGGGGGTAGCCTCATGTATATATTCTTGGATTTTCACAATTCTCCATTTCCTATTAGAGTATTTTTTGGATGTTTTAAAAAAAATCTTTTTGAAGCTCCTCTATTCGCAAAGCTCCATTGAGATTTTTCATTTTCCTGAAGTTCTCCATCAAACCATCACGCACTTACGATGATAAACTTCTCATAATAGCATAGAGCACAATCAAATCATTCCATATTCTACAATATCCCCTTTGAAAAACATATTCTTCAAAAAAACCCATGCCTTTACCATTTTTATGAAATGTTGATTCCAGAAAATAAACTTTCGTGAATCTAGCCTCTTACTCTTGATTTTAAGACCAAAAATTTGGAAAACACTAGGAAATGATTCAATCATAAACACTATTGTCAGCATGTACTGTAAGATCACTTGTATTGAAACTCCTTCATAAACCTATTTTGGATTGACAAAAAAACACAAACAAAATTCCATTTCAATCAAAAAACAACTTTGGTTCTAACAATGAAATCATATTAACTTTTTTTAATACAGTATTCATGGTTGTTGGAGAGTCTAAGTATGAATTTGGTGTTGATTTTGAGTATGTTCCAGAATTCTACTCTAAATGTTGTTCAATTGGTCATGGTTGAAGGAATTGATGAAGCGGTTAAAGGTGTTATTTTTTTAGAAAATTTGGTCATCAGGCTAATGATTTCAAATTTAGAATCCTTATTTCTTATGGTGAGATTACCATAGTAGATAATGGGTTATGGAAGATGTAGGATGATGGTTCTTTAGGATCTACTTATAAGCTCTCTTTTGCAGATGTGGTTGGAGATCCTATTGATCAGCTTGACAAGGATGATCAGCTAGTCAGTGATTCCTTTAGTAGTAATTTGAATTTTTTAAAAGATATTATTGACAATCTAGATTATGTTGATGTACATTGTATCCCTATTGTGCAATAGATTGAACAGAATCCCTCTAGGAAGGATACTATTGTTAGCTGGAATTCAAGGTCACCTATTTTTTTATTTCATTACACTACTGTAGGTTCCTTCATTCTACCCAAGGTAATGGTTGATGGGATGATAGTGTAGGTTGAATCATTTAATGAGGCAGCTTCAAAAGAAATGGAATATTAGTAGGTCTCTTATTAATATATGATAGCCTTATGATTTAGGAAAGGTAAATTTAAATTGGATAACATCTAGGCTGCAGATAAGAAGGATCATCAGGTTAAAGGTAAAGGAGAAAATATTTTTGTTGACACAAAAGGCTTCCAAGTGGTCCTTCCCCAGAAATACAAGTCATCTAAGTCCCACACCCAACTTATACAGGTGGTGAATATCACTCCATCACAGGTTGATGTTGTCCCTTATGATATTTTTGATTCAATGCCTTTGGATATGATGGTTCTTTCTTTATAGATGGAACCTCTAGGTTTTAGATAAGCAGGGAGTTGTATAAGATACTTTGGTTTCAAATGATCATGGTGAAGTACAGTCCCCTGCAATCAAAGTTAGTGATGAAACTTTGGTTGATGATTCTACTAGGATGGAATCCCATTCAGATAATACAAGTTAGGATTCACAGAGAACTAACATTAAAGGCCTCAATTAGGAAAGGACTTGGGGGAGAGGCCGACATCCTAGAGTTCATGGTTATGAGCATGGTATAGTTTATTAGCATGAAATTCATGAAGAGGGTAGAAGAATAGAGGTTAGGATCGGAAAAAATATCATTCACTGATGTTTGTATTGATAAGGGAACCATGCCTTGTCAGACCCCTTTTTCAAATTATTTAGGGCTTTTTTCTTTTAATAAAAGGGGCGTTTTCTCCACTTTTCAAAAAATAATTAATTAGAATGTGTTACTTATTAATTATTTATGATTAGTGGTCAGTAATTATTTAAAACATAAATTAGTTCATGGATAAGATAAAAATATAGATTCGGTATCAAATGAAAATAAATTTTGATCTGGGTATCTATTTTAACCCCACAACCAATCGAATTGAAGTTATGAAATGATCTATAATTAAATTAGAAAATAATTTTGTAATAATTAGTAGAATAAAAATGTTTTGGTTTTAATAGAAGATGAAAATAGAACATGAACTTCAAACGACCATAACTTTTTCTTGGGGTGTTCATTTCAGCTCTACCACATATCAAATAAAAACATGCAACGAGCTCTTTTCCATTTTAATAAGGCTACATTCACTATTTTTAGAGGTCAAAAAGGCTTGGAAGGCCTCCAAAATTGAGTTTTTGGTTCGGATACAATGATTTTCAAACATTCGATGATATTTCAATTTCATTTAAGAGTACCTTACTATGCTTGTTAGGTTATCAATGATTTTATACCATGGATTTACTTCCCTTTTAATTTGATGGTGTTTTAATTGTTCTGGTTTACCATCTTTAGTGATTTATTATAATATATATATATATATATTTGTACATATTTCTATTTGTTTATGTATATTTATTTTTAATTTATAAATATTTATCAATATTAGTCTAAAATTATGTATAATTGTATCCATGTAGGGATATTTATGTGTATTTATGAATATTATTTTATATTTATATACGTTTGTAAATTTTAAAACATATTTATGTTTATATATTTTTATATCTTATATGGATATATATATATTTATTAATATACAATTATATACATATCTAAATTTATATAGAATTATATAAATTTTTTATATATATACTCATATAAATTTCATCATATGTATATATATTTTAACATATTTATATCTATTTATTATTTATTATTTAATATTTATTATTAGTTAATTTGTTATTTGTTAGATATTATTTATTATATATTATTAATTTATTATATATTATTAATTTATTCCAAATTTAATGTTAATTTATTATTTATTATTTATTATTTATTCATTTGTTATTTATTATTTCTTATTTTTTTTAATTTTTTTTATTTATTATTTATTATTTATTATATGTTTTATTATTCTTTAATATTTTCTTAATATTTTTTTAATAATTATCAAATATTATAACATAATATTTATTATTTATTATTACTTTATTCAATTTATTAATTAATATTAATTATTAAATTATAATTTTCATATTATTAATTTATTAATTATGTATTTTTTTGTTATTATTTATTTATTTACTTATTATTTATTTATTATTAATCAATTATCTATTTATTTATTTATTATTTATTATTCTTATATTATAAATTTATTTTTTATATATTCATTTTTAATTAAATATGATTTTATTATTTATTTATTATTAATGTATTATTTATTTATTACTTATTTGTTAAGTATTTATTATTAATTTATAATTAATGAATAATTATTTCTTAAGAAATTATTTTTTATTTATTTATAACTTATTAATTATTATTGATTATTTTTTATTTTTTATTTTTTATTTTTTATTTTTTATTTATTTTTATTATTTTTTTATTTTATTTTTTATTATTTATTGTTTATTTTTTTATTTTTTTATTTTTTTATTTATTACTCATTATATATTAGTTTATTATTTTTTATGAAATAATTGTTATTATTTTTAATATTTATTTAATATTTATAATATATTATTACATGTTATTTACAATTTTTTATTAATTTTTTATTAATTATTAATTTATTCTTAATTTAGTATTTAATTATTTTTTAATTATTTTTTGTTATTAATTTATAATTGACATATTATTTATTATTTTAATTATTTTGAAATGGTGTGGCCAAATCCCTTTGTTAATAATAAGAAGAATGTGAATAAGGAAGATGAGGTTAGACATAGCAAGCTGCCCTCATCAAAAATAGTCAAAGACTGAAATTTCCTCTAATCTCAACCCCAATCTAGTGCTCCTTATATCGCATAAAATTCTAATCAGACCGATCAAGCCTATGTCCTCAAACTCTGGGATGATGGCTTATTCTGCATGTTTTTTCTTGTTTCCAAAGTCCCTTAATTCCACTGTCCTCCGAGTTAGATTTCACAACATCTAGCTAAGGCTCCACCTTATTAGAAGTGCCATCAAGAAAGGTAACCACATTGACTTTCTTTATGAGGGACTGATCTTGATTTGACTGTATCTTCTCTTTAAAAATATTTTATGGGACCACAACACCATAACATGCCTCTTGTCCAGTCACCTCTCCACATTTTTTCCCTTCGTTAAGAGAATCAAGCACTCCATATGGATTATCAATACTTACCTGTGCTTTTAAAGTATCATGTGATGTTTGAGCATTGAATGCCGGAACATCCCCATCCAAAGTGGATGAGATCATTGCATTTGAAGAATTAGAGCCTTTCTTAGCCAGAGGAGCTTCACTCTCACCCACCTTCTTAAATTCTAAGAACTGAGGTTTCATTTCCCGAGGGGAAATACCACGCCCTGACACATCAATACCTAAAGGTATATGAGAGATTTTTTTTTCTAGGATTAGATTTATACTGAATCATTGGCTTATTATTTCTAAACTTCATGGGTATTTTATCATTCATTTTTTATTTACCTTTGTGATCTCTTAACACAACCATTTGCTCATGCTTTAACTAATGATCAGCCACATCCTCTTGAGGGACTTCATTAATGGATCGATCATCCATTGGTTCCTCATCAAATCCATCATCCATTACTAGTTGTTCCATGTCACCCCATTGTGGAGGGGTCACACTTAGGGAATCCTTGGATGATCCCTCCTTCACAGAAGGTGCCACAACTATACCTTGCACCACATCAGCCTAAACTTCTGCCAATCCTGTAAGGTTAATGTTTAAATTTTCATCAGAATTAATTCAACCTTCATCCCCACTTCCAATATTGGAGCCTAGTTCAATACATCCCTTACTTCTCCAGGATATAACATCAGTTGATAAATTTTCTTCAGCAAATTTATCAACCGATGACTTCTTAATGAAATCAGGTCATTTCTCACCATTTAGAGCAACATAGAGGATGTCAGCTGCATCGTACTGATATGAAGCCAACATTGTTCCACGTGTAGAGGCCTCTATCCCCATATTAGTAAGGGGACTGATAGAGGTATATACTCATGGAAAATAATTCTTATCATCCCCAAAAAGGGTATTAATAGGTTCTTCAGGAACAACCCCCCCCCAATAGATCATGTCTTTCTCAGCAGCAAAAATAGGACCAACAGCTTTGAGTTCTTGTATTTTTTAAAACACTAAATTTTATCATTTCCTATGGTAGAATAAAAAGATCAGATTACTTATTTTTATAGTTCAAATTTTTATATAAAATAACTCTACAATTCGTATAAAATTGAGGGATTTTTTCATATTTAATCTACAATTAAAATTCATCACCATCAGCAGACAATAACACATTATCAACAAGTGTTGATCCTAAATCAACTTCAACTAGAAAGCACGAAAAATGGATAAATATTGACAATTCTATCTCTTTACCCATTTTTATTGGGATGCTAATGACCAAAGAAATGTCATGTAAAATTAATGGGTGCTAGAGTATCCAGTTTAAATCATGAAACCTGAACTATGTTTGAAAGGATGAATTACCTACCTCAAGTGGATTGACATTTTGATCCCATTATCGAATATGTAGAATCCATGTCATGAGAAAGACTAATCCAAAACCCCATGCTTTAAACTTCAATTCCTCAAAGGGGAATAGCATATAAAAAAACCACGGCCTAAAGAAACATATTTTTAATTTGAGAAACCCTAAATCTCTACAAAATGTCCTTCTATGCCACTAATTCTCCACATATTGGTACCCATTGAAAAAATGAGATGATCGATAATAGAATGCTTACCGGTCTCAACTCGTTCTGAGATCACAGTAGAATTCACTTTCACGTGGGTAAAATTACCCTTATTACAAATACCTCTATTAACAATGTTCTTGAAGAGGTAGAAAGAGTGGCTAGACCCGATCTTGGAGATAGAATCATCCTCTTCCCAACCATAAACATGTTTCTTTTCCTCCTTTCTGGTGACAATTTTATGACTTTCAATGTGTCCTTTCGGGAGGAAAACATTACCCAACAAAGAATCGATCAAGTATACCAAAGGATGAAAGCCCTAATTGCCACTGAGTTGTTGAGAGAGAAACTCTCTCCCAGACCCCATCTTTCCTTGATTATTTATGTCTTAATTATTTATTATTTATCAATTCTTTATTGATTACTTATTTATTATTTGTTTATTTATAATTTATTTTTTATTTATTTAATGTTTGTATATTTATTATTAGTTAATTATAATTTTTTTATTAATTTATTATTAAATTATTATTTATTATATATTTGTTACTTATTTATTATGTATTTATTAATAATCTAAACATAAAATTTATTATTAATTTATTAATTATTTATTTATGACTTATTAACTATTAATGATTATTTATTATTAATTTTTTATTATTTATTTATTTATATATTTAATAATTACTTATTCATTATATATTAATTATTTATTTATTATTAAATTATTATTTTTTAATTATTAATTTACAATTGATGTATTATTTAATTTTTTATTATTTATTTTTTTCTATTTATAATTTAATATTTATTGAATATTAATTTATTATCTATAAATTTATTTTTCATTGTCCATATATTTAAAATTAGTTTATTATTAATTTACTATTATCATATTATTCATTTACTATTTACTTTTTTTTATTTTTTTATTTATTACTTATTTATATGTATTTATTATTTATTAATATGATATTTATTTATCATATATTAATTTATTATTATTTTCATTTATTATTTATTCATTATTTATTCATTACATATTTTTTATATATTTATATATTGATCAGTTTTTTCTATTTATTAATCATTTGTTTATTGATTATTGATTATTAATTTTTAATTATTGATTATTAATTATTTAGTTCATATTTATTTGTTAGGTATTATTTATTTTTTAAGTTTTCATTACTCATTATTATTATTTAATGTTATATTTGTTTTTTATCTCTATATGTATAAGTATATTAAATTCTTTTTACACACCACATGAAGAGCTTGGTGGAAGCGTAATGTCATTGCAGAATCACAAAGATGTAAGGGGTTCAAATCTCACCCAATACATATATATGCTGAATTTCTGCATGGAATATGCATACATGAACGGAATGTGTATATGCATACATAGATGGTAATAAGTTACAAATAAATAATAATTAATTATTTACATAAATATATAAATAAATAAAGAATTATGTTAACAAAAAATAAAATAAAAAACTAAGTTGTCGTTAAATGATATAGCAGTGGTCAAATGACTCTCCTGGTTTTTAAAAAACATTTTAAAAATCATTCTGTAGTGGTTTTGGAAAACCTCTGCTAAATGATTATTAATGCACGATTTAACAGTGGTTTAAACCGCAACTAAATTATTACATTGGAATAGTGAATGGTGTTTTTTTATATTTAATGTTATGTATTTATGTATCCAATCCTTCAAAGACACTATAAATCTTGATCCTTGGATTGTATTGTTGGGAAAGTGTGTTATAGATCATGAATTAAAGAGTGTTTAAGGACTGGTTTTCTATAGTTGGTATTAGATAAAGGTATGGTTATTTTCAGATATTATAATGGTAGAACCATATTGAAAACCCAAGGGATAAGTTTAAAGGATAAGCATATATATAAAAAATATTCCAAAATTTTGGCAGAGTAGTGATTGTGTGGTTTCCCATGCAATTACATCCATATCTTCATACTGGAAAGTGGATGCAAGCCCCGGCGTAGCTATACCTAGGGGTAAAAACTGTGAAGAGGGTGTGTTGGGTATTAATTCAACTATGACCTGGTGCATAAAAAAGAGTCATAAATGCACACTTGGAAAGACACTCCCTAGGTATATTCTTTAGTTAATCATATATTCTTCATGAATCATTAAAAATGATTGAATTGCTAGTTACTTTGAGGGAATAGGTTGAGAAGTATAATATAACACAACTAAAAGTAACCTAGGTTAAAAAAATATTGATATCAGTTGTGGTAAAGGAATTACTGGATAATTTTATGTTGAAAAGGGATAAAAAAAATTCAGATTGAATCCTTTTTATATTACTGATAATGGTAACCCCCCTAAGGTGTTAAATTTTCACCACTCTTGTTAACCCTTTTTGTTTTAGTTATTTCTAGAACCAAAAGGAACTAAGTTAACCTTGGTTAACAGGGACACTAGATAAATGATCAACTCATTGGAATGGAATATGGAATGAGATATCTAGTGATTATTCCAAAAAAACAATCAAGAACCACGATTAATAATGTAACCATAGTTTAAATACCGAGTGAACCAAAGAATTAAAAGATGGAGTCTCATGGGAACTCAGGTGATGAAGATGATTTTGGAAAGAATATTCAATACCCTACATGTCAATAATGTAGGAAGAATCACCATGGGAATTTCCCCAAGGGGACTTGAAAAATCATTACTTTTGGTAGAGGTGGACAGCGACCAACATGTTTTGCGAAGAATTAGAGGGATAAAAAAAGGAAGATAATGTTCTTCCAAATAATTCACTAACAATTTTATGTTTTAGATGTGAGGAATTTGGTCTCTATACAACTCAATGCACCAATCCATGGGTTAAAGCAGACAACCGACACTGACCACCTCCTAGATCAAGTTAATAAGGAAAATCCTATATAATAATTTTTTTTAGTAATAAAAAAAATAGGTTTGTAATTATTATATCCATAGTATATGAAACTTCATCAATGTTTGAGGAATATTATGCCTTATAGTTGTATCTCTTTATCACTTATTAAGATTTTATTAGGAATGGACTATCTCTTTTTTCCAAAGGGATCGTATCAAATTTCTTATGGGGAAATATCACTTCATATCCTAAATCATACCAAGATTAATTATTGTTTTTTGGTTAATTAGGATCTCCCTATTTAAATTAATCCCCTAATATGTGTTTTAAAATTTTGAGGGCGCATTTTATTTAAGGGGGAGAATGTTATGAGTAGAGATTTTAATATATTGTGTCCTCTAATTAATTCAAATACATTCAATAGATTATTCCTCATGAAACAAATAACTAAAATTAAATGATGATATATTTATACCGTCAAAATATATCCATCAAATTAGTAGGTATAAATAAAATTAACCCAATTATGATATATATTAATCTATAACAAAAATTTGGGGATTGGGATAAAAATAAAAAATGAAAATCTACAACACCTAAAAGAACTCAGAGAGACTCAAACCTGAGACCTCCCGTGAGACCCCTCAAAGTTGTAACCACTAGTTTAAGCCCATTGGGGTATGATATATATTAATATATGTGATTATATATAAAAAGATTATTTAAAAAAAATATTTAATTCATTATTGTGTTTAAGTACTTATTTTTATTACACTTTAAATTATATTAAATAAGACTAGGTATATTATCATTAAAGTATTATTCTAATAAAATATAATATTCAAGGATTAATTCTATATTTACTATTGTTTTATGTAAATTAAGAATAAGAATAATTGGTATTTTAAAATTTCATTTTCATATAAAAACAGTTTCTCATTGTATTTTATTATTTAAATTTTAAATATAAAAATTTTTAATATGAATTATATATAATAAACATAATTTTATTTATTTATAATTTCAATATTAGTAAAATTTTATTTTTTGGGTTTTTTCTAAAAAAATGTTTTTTAGGTGAATAAAGAAAAATACAATTTTTTATAAATGACATGACTTTTATTAGATCATTAGTATATAAGTATGAATTGGAAATTTTTGAAACCTTTTTCTAAGACCAAATATATATTTTATATTTGAATTTATGATTTTAAAAAAAATTAAATTTAGAAACCCATATCTAAAATTTTAGAACTTAAGTTATTTTTTTCAAAAAAATTATGTTTAATACATTATATATTTGGTATTTGAAAATTAATTTTTATCACTTGTATAAGTTGAATATAAGAAGAAAAAATATATTTTTATATTAATCATGTAAAAATAATCAAATTATTAATTTCTTGGATTTTTATAAAATAAATTATTTCTTTTATGAATAGGGAAAAATATAGTTTTTGACCAAATACTGATTTTTATTACTTTATCATAATATAAGAAAGACTTATATTTTTATAAAACATTTTTATTAATAAAATATTTATTTGTGGAATAATTTTATAAATATTAATGTTATTATATTAAATTTATAAAACCTACGCTTAACCTTATAAAAAACTAATATTTTAATTCTAACAAAAAATGTTTTTGGTCTTCTCATTTAATTAAACATTATTTTGGTAAAATAAGGTTTTGAATTTATTTGAAACCCACAAGAAAATTATAATTAACATATTATTGATTTTAAATAAAAACACTAATACACGTATCCCCTAAATTAATTTTAAGAATAAAAATGAACTTTTTCTATGAAATGGGTTTTGCAAATTATATGTGCTAATACTAAAATTAATTTCTAGAAGTATTTTAAATTTTATTTTTCAAAAGATTTAAATCATTAAAATAATAATTTTTAAATAATTAATTAATTTCAATTTAAATTGTTTCTATGAAAAATATTTTCCAAGGGTGAAAGTAGAGTTACCACGGTAAGGGTAAATTAGGGTAAAAATGGTTTAAACATTGTGAAATTGGATACAATATGTGATAAACATGTATAATATTGAATGTTTTAGGTATTATCATCCTTATATATTTCCCCAAACCATTTTTTCATTTTTTTATCCTTTTTCCTTGAATAATTGAGTGATATAATTGAGAAATAATGATTTTTTACAAAAGTTCCATTTTCTTCACTTATAAAAGGAGACCATATCATCCCCATTTATACACCCACTCCTAATACACGGATCAATAAAACTTATCCCCTATTATCTCATAAAACCCCTCTATGAGACATATAATTTTTGGTCTCACCAAAAGACAAATATAAAAATTCTTAAGGATTCACCCAATAGAGATCTTCTAAGGGAAAGGTGATACTCTCAACCAAAATTTTCTATGTTCTTTTATTCTTTTACACCCATCAAGTCCCTTATATCAATGAAGGTATGATAACACCATAAATTTTAATATGAAAAAAATTTATTATAATAATTGAATATCCATTTTATAATTTCCTCTAAATTCATTAAGAGAAAGGAAAAAATCGTCATGTGTGTGTGCGGACTACCGCCTCTAGGAACGACATGTTTGATTTTCCATCACCCCATTAAATGAATGGATAAAAAAGTTTATTTAATTAAATAATATAATATTTTTTACACCATTAATATTATTTATGAATAAAATTAGTAATTCTATATGTGTGATTAACAAGAAACGATCATAGTAACTTTAACCACCATAAATGGACTTATGAAGGATCCTTTGTTAATTTGGATCTATTTGGGGATAAACATTGAAAGTGTAGAGGTATTTTACTAATTTAACAATAAATGAAAAAAATCAACAGAATTATGGATATCATGATGTTATTTATTAACACCTTCAACAAATTTCAACAATCCTGACGTGTTATGAAGAAATTAACAAAACAACCCCAAGTAACTGATAAAAACAAAAACATTATTAAAAATACGTACAAAAATATAATAGAATAACCTTATAAAATTAAATATATATTAATAATGTTTTTGTGAATACATATAATTAATATAATTTAATTATTTGGGAAGTTAAATGAAAGTGAATAATGCTTTCAGACATGAGGTAATAGTTTCATCTCTATTTATTTGTTGTGAGACATGGTTGAATGTTATGAAAAAATTTCTTACGTCTATTGTGTATATACAGCATGATAATTTATTTTATAATAACCCATGATTTAATTAATTGTATTGATATAAAATATGATTTTCATGCTTATAATGAATTTTTATTTAAAATTTACTAAATTCCTAAGGGTTTCATATCAAAATTTCATTATTTGAGATTTATTTTCTTTTATGCTCCTAATTTTTTAAATGGTATGTATACTACCAATAAGATATTTAATTTCATTTATTATGTTTATTCATGCTATTTTATTTTTTACTTCAAGATTTATCATATTCATGTGGTTTTTATCAGAATGTATCTTAACATGTAAGGGTTTCATGCCCTTCATTGAGACATGCTTTGATATTATGAACCAATACTAATTTTTTTGGTGTATATACTACATGAATTACTTATGATATCATTAATTATTTTTTAACATGGAAACTCCACTTCAATTAATTCCCTTCTTTATAGTGGACTAAGATTTTCAATTTCCCAAAATTATAAGGGTCTTTCATAACTTCATATGATCTCTTGAGTTATAATGTTTCTCCTAAAATTTTATATTTTATTTCATATGGTATACCATAATTCTATCTTGTGATATCACTTTTGATTCGACTATTACTTAATATTTATTATTATTCTCTTTTTAAAATGCAACCATGTCAACAATAATTCTCATACATTTAAATTAGGGTTTCCCTCCTTGTCTATAATTTTCCTTCCCTTCAATGTTCTCCTTTTTAATTTTATATTAAAGTAAGTTTTTTTTCATGTTAAAAACATATTTACATTATAATATATTAAAAAATAATGTTTTATTATCTTATTTTATGATGTTTTATTTTAATAAAGGTGTTTTAAAATATAAAAAGGGATCTTATGTGCCTCTTTCCGAACCTTTTAGTTACACACCAGTTTTATTTTTCTCTCCTTTTGAATACATATTATTATCATATAACTCTTATATTTTTCATATATATCCCTTAAATATATATCTAGTTTTATATTCTTTTCATTTCTTGGTTTATACAATTTTTTACGTCCCATTGAAATTCCAACTTTTACGTAAACCTCGTTTAAGGGAACATTCCTATTTTTGATCTCATTTTAATAATCGCCTATATAAAATGTTTTTAAACAATATTTAGCTTCCAAAAAACCATCACTATTTTATATATAACCCTATTACTTCAATTCTTGTATAAATGGAAATGATATTATCTTTTCTTCTTTAAAAATATCCATTACTTATTTCATAGATCTTCAACCAAGTGATACAATTTTATTATTTATTTTTCTAAATACTTCTCATGAATTTTGTAAAATAGAACACCATGTTCATGACCTATGTTCCTTTAGTAATTATAAATGTTAAAGATGATTTAATTTTTTATTGTCTTGGGAATCATTATGATTTATCCTTCAGTTATGCCTTAAATCAGAATTATGAAACCCTTTTTCTTCTCAAGTGTTTTATTATGATTATGTATGGTTTCTTTTTCATTTTTTGTTAAAATTATGCATGTACATATTTGATATAACTTATCCTATATTATGATGGTTGGGTATATTATAACTTGACAATTCAATTTTTAATGTTAATGTCTCATGTGATACCATGTATAGTAGACGGGTGGTTAGCCTAAGAATATTATGTATAGTGTGTGGGTAGTTATCCTAAGTACACTATGCTATAATTAATGTTAGCTAAATAATATGATGATTATGAGGGTGGTTAGCCTATGTAATTTTTTCATGGTGTTTAGCCTTAATATATACTTATGATTTCATTCATTATGATCTTACCACATTCTTATGATTAAATGATCTTATGATTTCATTCCCTTATTCCATGTTTCCATACTTA
Organism: Viscum album; assembly: GCA_963277665.1. NCBI lineage: Eukaryota > Viridiplantae > Streptophyta > Magnoliopsida > Santalales > Viscaceae > Viscum > Viscum album. The sequence continues at coordinate 598,238,480 of OY728125.1, read as the reverse complement.
TGATAATCTTAATTATGGTATCATATTATTCCTTCTAACCCATTTATGCAATCCTGATTTTCTTTTATTACATCATTACTAGGATTTCTAGGTCACCCTTTTTCTGTATGTATTTCCCCTAGGTTATCCTATGCAGTTTTAGAATATCTATGGGATTTAAGGGATCTATAAGGAATTTTAAATAAATATTTTTTTATGTTTAATTTGACGTATTTATATACCTAATCTTACAAATACACTAAACTGCTAGATCCTTGGATTGTATGGTTGGTAAATTGTGTTAAAATTTATGAATCAAAATTTTGTTTAAGGAGTAGGTCACAATATTTAGTATCATAGCATGGTATAGTTATTTTAGGATTTTAGGATGGTATAGACTTAGTTAAAATCCTAGGTATAAGTGTAATAGATAATCTTATATATATCATAAAATATTAAAATTCTATAAAAGTTGAGATTATTTTGTTTTCTATGAAATTGCATGCCTATCTGGATACTAACAAGTTGATACCAGATCTGAAATTGTAGTATCTAGGGGTAATAACTTTTAAAATGGTGTGTTGGGTATTAACTCAACCATGAAATAGTGCACAAAAAATAGGCTTAATATCACACATAGGAAGAAACTCCTGGTGGATATTCTTTGTTCAATCATATACTCTTTATAAATCACTATAAAGGATTGATTTTCTAGTTACTTTGAGGGACTAGGTTGAGAAGTATAAGATAACCCAACTTAAAGTAACCTAGGATAAAATAATATTGATATAGGTTGAACTAAAAAAATTATGTGTTAACATGGTGAAGAAAAAGGGTAAATAGTTTTAAGTTTTAATTTCTTATATGTTATTGATTATGATAGTCCCCTTATAATGTTAAATGTTCACCACTAATGTTAACCATTTTGGTTTTACTCATGGCTAAAACCATATAGAAACAATTTAAACATGGGTGAGAGGGACCATACATTAATGATAAACCCATTGGAAAGGGAGATATACTGAGAAATCTAGGGATTATTCCAAACCAACTATCATGAAAATTGATTAACAATGTAACCATAGTTGAAACCCTAAGTGCACAAAAGAATATAAGGATCAATTCTCATGGAACCCAAGTGATAAAGGTGATTAGGGAAATAATATTTTACATCAAACATGTCAACAATGTGGTAGGAATCATAATGGTAATTTCATAAAGAGGACTGGAAAATTATTCACTCGTGTTAAAGGATGTAGACGGGGAACAACCTATCAAGGTAAAAATATATAATAAAGGAATATAATGTTCTTAAAAAGGATCCACTAATAATTTGATTATTTTTATGTGAGAAATTTAGTCACTATGAAACAAAATGCACCAATACAAGTGTTGAAGTGGAAAATTGACACCAACCACCTCTTAGATCCTGGGAACTTGGAATAGACTATGATTTTTTTTGTTAATGTAGATATTTTTTTTACTCTATATTTTTCAATGTCTAGTGTCATGTAATGTTTTAAATATTAGGTATTAAGATATAAATAAAACAATTATATTATAATTATTATATCCATGGTATATAAACCTTATTCAAGTATTAAGGAAATTTTTGTTTAATAGATTTATCACTTCTCTACTAATTAGGATTCTATTATAAATGGACTATTTCTTTTTAATAAGGGCTCATAAAAATGATTATTCGTAAATCTAACTGTATATCCTTAGTCAACCCATGGTTAACTATTATTGCATGGTTAATTAGGAGCTCTATATGGAAATTAATCTCATCTTATGAGTTTTAAAATTTCAAGGAAGAAATTTATTTAAGGGAGGGAAATGTAACAACCCGATATTTACATATATGTTTTTCTTTAATTAAGTTAAATATATTCAATAGCATGCTCCACTCAAAACACTGAACTAAAATGAAACTTAGATATGTTTATACCATTAAAAAGTTAAACATTAAATTAATAAGTATGAATAAAAATAACTGAATTATGAAATATATTAATATATATATATTTATATATAATTTATTTTATTCAAATTTATTCATTTAATTATTATGTTTAATAATCTATATTTCCATTTAATATAATTTTTATTAAATAAAATTAATTATATTATTTTTAAATGGTTATTTTAATAAAGTCTAATATTTATTTATTAATTATATCTTTACTAGTATTTTAAACAAATTAAGAATAAGAATAACTAATATTTTAAAATTTCATTTTTGTAAAAACATTTCCCAGAGTATTTTATAATTTTAATTAGATGATGAAAATAAAAATTTGAAAAATATAATTTGAAATAAAACAAATTCATTTTTTATTTATAATTTAAATATTATTTTTATTTTAATTTAATTTATTTTTCCAAAAAAGTATTTTTTTTAGGATAATAATTCAAAATACCATTTTCATAAATAACCTGAATGTTTTAAAATTATTAGTATATAAGTATGGATTAAAAAAGTATGAAATTTTGTTTTAGAAATAATATTTATTTTATAAGTGAGTTTTTTATTTTAAAAATGTGAGATTTAATTTATAAACCCATATTTGATGTTTTAGAACATAAGTTATATTTTTCAAAAAAAAATATTTAATACAATATACATTTAGTATTTCAAAATTAATTTTTACCATTTTAAAAAAATTTATATAATAAAATTAATTCCATTTCTTTATTCTTCATTTTTAAATTATCTTCAGATTAACTTTTGGTATTTTTCTAAAATAATTTATTTTTAGATGAATAGTGAAAAAAAACAGTTTTTTTCAAAATGGTGATTTTTATTAATTTTTCATAATATAATAAAGACATAAAGTTTTATAAAAGCTTTTAAATGGTAAAATTTGTATTTGAGGAATAATTCTATACTTGTTAATGTTATTTTTTAAAATTTATGAAACCAATGTTTAAAATTATAAAATAAAAGTGATATTTTAATTCGAATAAAAATCTGCTTTTGGTATTTTAATTTAGTTAAAAAATTATTTTGATAAAATTGTGTTTCAAATTGATTTGAAAGAAATGTAAAATTTATTTTTTATAATAAACTAATTTATAACTTGAAAATAAAAAATTTTGATATTATTCTCCTACACATAATTTTTGAGGTTAAAATGGAAATTTTCTATGAAACAATTTATATACCTTATGTGCACTAATACTAAAATTTATTTCTATAAAACTGATAAATTTTAATTTATGTGATTTTTTGACATATTTAAATTAATAATTTTAAAATTATTAGATAATTCCAATTTAAATTTTTTCAATTTAAATTATTTTCTAGGGGAGAATTCGGAATTTCTACAGTAAGAGTAAATTAAGGTAAAAATGGTTTAAACCATGTAAAAAGATGTATAATATTGAATAGTGTCGGGATTTAAGACTTATATATTTAATCACACCGTTAATATCTATTTTTTAACATTATTCTAGGAATAATCGAGTGTTATTATAGAGAAATAATGAGTTTTTACAAAAGTCACATTTTCATTACTTATAAATGGAGACCACATACTCCCCATTTATCCAACCATTAAATAGAATTGGATCAATGAAAAATCATACCTAATATCTACTAAACACCCTCCCCACATCTTTCAAGCTATGGTCCCTCCAAATAACTAATATAAAGAGTCTTAATGAGTTACCAATGGGATAACATTCGAGGGAAAGTTAATACTCTCAAGCGTCTTTTTCTAAGTTCTTTTCTTAGTATATATCCCTCAAGTCCCTTCTATCCATGATGGTATGATAATAACATCAATGTTAGTATTCAAAAAATTTATTATATTAATGTAATTTCCATTTTATACTTTCCTCTAAAATCATTAAGAAAAAGAAAAATGTCATCTTGTATGTGTGCAGACTACCTCCTCTAAGAACAACATGTCCAATTTTCAACCAGAACCATAAATATTATGTTAGAAACGGTTATTTAATTAACTTATAAGATATTTTTAACAGCATTAATTTTATAAAATAATAATATTGAGAATTTTATATGTGTGATTAAAATAAATGGTCGTAGTAACTTTAACCACTTTAAACTGACTTATCAAGGAACCCTTCTTAATTTAAAATATTTTGGGATTACCTTTGAAACTGTATAGTTATTGTATTAATGGAATGATAAAGGAGCTAAAACCCCATAGATATAGAGATCATGAATTTATTTTATTACACTTTGACCATGGCCAACAAAACAAAAGTGTTATAAATAAATTAACCAAACAACCCCAAGTAACTGATATAAGTAAAAAATATATTAAAAATAAACACCAAAAGATAATAGATGGAAATTATAAAATTAAATATAGGTGAATATGGTTCTTGGGTATATATATAATTATATTAATTTAATTATTAAATAATTTATGTATATTTACAGAACACTATTGGTCATGAGGTAAGGGTTTTTTCTCAATTTCTATTCATTGGGACATGTTTTAATATTATTCACCAATTTATTTTTTTCTATAGTGTATATACTAAATCAGAATTTTTTTTTCAAAACTCTATGATTTAATTCATTTTATTTAAATAAAATTATTACTTTCAATATTCCAATGACTTTTTATTTAAAATTTCTTAAATTGATAAGTGTTTCACCTAAAAATATCTTTTATTAAGATACATTTTATTCTATACACAAAATTTATTTTAAATGGTGTTTATACTACAAATATTATACTTAATACCATTTATTACTAGAATTTAAACTTAAAATTTAATCTTTCTCTAATTCATATGGTTTTCATTATAATGTATATTAACATGTAAGGGTTTTGTCTCAATTTCCCTTCAATATGGCATGCTTTGATATTATGCACAAATCACTATTTTTATGGTGTGTATACTAACTCATTGAGTTATAATATCATTTTTTATCATGTAAAATTCACTTCTATTCTTCTCTTCCTTTCTCTCGGATACAACTGATGTCTTCCTCAAACTTTAAGGCTCTTTGAAAACTCAATCTAATTTCATGATTTATATTGTTTTTCCTTGAATTTCATCTTTAATTTCATATGGTATACCCTATTTCTATCTTGGGGGATAAATTTTTATTCAATACTTCCTTACTGGTGATTTCTAATCATTTTTTGAAAATGTTACTCTGTTAAGAATAATTGGAATCCATTTAAATGAGGGTTTCCCCTCATTGTCCATAATTTTCATTCCCTCCAATGTTTCCCTTTTTAATTGGAAACATAATTAAGTGTTATCTCTTGTTAAAAATATATTTATACTATCCTATTTTCAAATTAAATTTTATTATCGTATTTTATAATGTGGGATTTCCACAAAGGTTTTTTAAAACATAAAAACGGATCTTTTGTACCACCTTTTGACTTACCTATTACACAATATATTTATTTTCCTCAATTTTTATTCTATATTATTATCACAAAACACTTTTTGTTTTTATATATATATCCCTTAAATATATACCTATTTGGATATATTTTTCATTTCTTTGGTTATAAAAGTTTTTAGTTGCCTTTTAAATTTACACTTTTAAGTAAGCCTAATTTAAGGGAACTTTCCTATTTCTAATATCATGTCAATAATCACCCCCAATGAAATGTTTTTAAATAATTTATAGATTAAAAAATAATTATTTCAATAATAACCCTATTTTTTCAGTTCTGGTGTTATGTAAAATAATATAATTTATCCTTTTTAAAAATATCATTTACTTATTTTATAAAGCTTCGCCCAAGAGGTATGTTTTTATATTTCTTTTCTTAGAGAATTATCATGAATTTTATACATTGTAATTACATGTTCAATAACTATGTTCATTATTCAATTATGAATGTTCAAAATGATTTAATTCATTCTTCTCATTGGAATCCTTATAATTTATCCTTCATCGATTCCTTAAATCGAAATTATGAATCGCACTTCTTTCTCATGGTTTTTATCATGATTATAAATTTTGTATGGTTTCATTTTTCCCTCTATGGAAAAACTATTCTTGTACATTTTATAAGGGATTTTATCTTATGTTGTGATGGGTGGGTCTGTTATATCCCTTCAATACATTTGGTAATGTGAATGTATCATGAGATACCATGTAAGGGGCATAAGTGATTGTCCTAATAACATTATGTATGGTGTGAATGTGGTTAGCCTAATCACACTATGTTATGATGATGGTTAGGCTGAGCTTATGATGATTATGATAGTGGTTATCCTATATTGTGCTATCTTGTTAACTATATTTGATATATCATTATATCATGATTTATTTTACTGCCACATTCTTGTGATTCCATGATCTTATAATGCCATTACCTAATTCCATGTTTCCATTTTTATGATTATCCTCTTTATGGTATCATGTTATTTCTCCTAAAGCATTTATTCTATCATGATTTACAATTATTATACACTTATTGGAATTTTTATCTCACCCTTTTTCATTATGTATTTTCTTATGGGTATCCTATATTGTTTTAGAAGATCTATGGGAGTTAGGAATATTTTTTAGAGCTTTAAATAAAGATGTTGTTTTTTACATTTATGATAATTTATTTTTGTATGTAATTTATATACACACTAGACCTCCAGATCCTTGGATCGTATTATCAGGAAATCATGTTATAAATAATAAAATAAATTGTGTTTAAGGATTGGGTGTCTATATCATCCTCTATAGATAAGAAATGATCATATGGTGGAGTTAGAGAGGTTTTTATAAGGATTATGTAACAAACACTAGATTTGAAGTATTTGATGAAAAAATATATAAAAACACCAAATCCTAGGGGTGGGGAAATCATCTTAAAGGTTATGGAGATAGTAAATCATATAGATGAATTATATTATTAAACTTTCATTGTATGGATTTCTCTTTAATAAATTTTCTCTTATTTTTTGGGAAGCAGTCTTCTCAGCTCCTAGTAAAAGTGGTATTCCACTATTTCTCACATGTCATTCCCCTATGTACTTTTTTTCAATCAAGGAACCATGATATTGGATTTTTGTGCTCATGGTTTGAGGCCTTATTTATTATTTTTAATACTATTATTATTACTATTATTATTATTACTTTAATTATTATTATTATTTCCTATGATTCTATACCTTTAGTGGTACATGATATTACTTGGAATCCACATGTTTGAGGTTTAAACCCTTAATGTTCATGGTTACAGTAGCAGTATTGTAGAATTTTCATTACTGTTTGTTAGTGGTATTTTGGTCTATTAATTAAGAATTTGAAACACTTGGGACTTCAGGATATAGATACAGAGCCTATGGGCCATCAATTTTAGTTATAGTAGTCATATTATGGGTGTAGTATATAACCCAATGCATCAGACTAGAAACACAAGAATGTTTTCACGTAGGCATTGTCTGGTGTGTGGCCCCCAAAGAGGGATGGGTGCGATGACACCTATCAACCAACTATTTGCACTATGATGTGGGATGGATGTGTTTCCTACCAAGTGTCTCTTAGTATAGTGGTACTAATATGATGGTGTGGGGTATAAGGCTATCAGTGTGGTAGAGAACTATTAAATCATCATTAGGTGGGTGCTTCAAAATAGTGAAGGTGTGTTGTCGTATATCATCTATCATTCCTATCACATTCCTCTATGGGATGGAGGTATTCCCTATCATGGTACATCAAATGAGCATGATGTAGCTGCATTGGTAGGGGTAAACACAACACTCATGACATGTTCTATAGGATCTATGACTTTGGTGGTGTGACATCAGAGATAATGATAGGTAGAATGACATGTAGCTTGCTTATCATGCCTGGTGAAAGGTGCCTTTATGGTTTAGTTGAGTGGTAAAACCCTATAATCTAGTCTCGAGAAACCCATATCCAAAATCAGATTGCAGGGTTTTTCTGAACTATTGTAGCATTCACCTTACCAATATTTTAACTCGTACTATATTAGTCAAACCTTAACCTAAAATGGAATTTCAAGATACAAAATTGGCCCTACGAACCATAGGGCCTTTAGGCCATCAATTATATTCTGACCATATGGATTCTAGGATATCATCAAGGAATTTTGGGCTTCATGATTTTTTTTATCATCTATAGGGACTTCATACAACCATTTTTGAAGAATAAGTGACATGTTGAGATCAAGAAAAATGGCTCGACTGAATGGGCATATTTTGTAGCATAGTGACAGACAGGAACCGCCAGGTGTGAAACCTTAAAATAGGGATGGGATAATTGATGTTTATAAACCATCCAACCATCCCTAATGATTTTTTACATGGGCTGGATAGGTTCCCTATTTGTGAATATGATGCAATGGGACCAGCCGGATGATTTAGCATAACTGGATGACAATGCAGTGGTGTGCCATATAAGGCATTACTGGCTTGGAAACATAGAAGAGAGATGGGTGTGTTGAAACCTATTATATATCCCTATCCCCTCATAGTTTTTCTGGTTGGAATGGTTCCTATTATGATTCTTTATAGGGAAATATGATGTGTAGATTCTTGGTGGGGGTGGGGTGAGGTAGATTTCATACTGTAGATGCGGTTCAATTACTACTAGTAGGGGTGAGATGGAATTTTGATAATGTTATTGCATGATGTAGGCTACTCAATTTGGATTTTCAGATATGTAATGGACTTTTTAAAATGTTCCTTTCAGAAAATGGGAATTCGGGTCATCATATGTGATAAACTAGGTTTGGTGGGTTCTTGCCATTATTTATGGGGAGAGATAAGGCTTGACCCATTGGGGTTACCTGGGTGTTTGGGTTGCTGGATTACTTTTAATTCTTTCAACCAATAATAATGCAATAGGAAACCATGTAATCAGACTTTGGTCTAATATGCCTTCATTCCACACATGTTCTAAGGCCTCCATGTCTCTAATATTTCAAGCAATTTATTATAATAAAATATGTCCAGTAGTTGTTTTCCATTCCATATTATGATGGATGAGGATTGACCCACTAAGTTTCATAGGTGTTTGTGTGTGTGTGGTTACTTTTAATCCCCCACTTGTAATAAATAATAAATTTTATTTTTGTTGTTTTTTATTATTGTTCTTGTTTTTGTTTTTGTTGTTTTGGTTGTTATGCAGTTGGGGTGGTACCCGAGTGGTAAAAAGTATTTTATCTTTTATCAGAGATTCGATTTCAAATCTGAGTGGGTGATTAATCCCAAAGTTAATGTTTCATTATGGTTTTGGTACTGTAACAGCCAAATTATTCAACCAAATTAGGATTCAGGCCACAAGTTTAGTCCTACAAACCATAGGGACTTCAGTCTATCAATGATCTTTGAGACACATTTTAGACTTTGTTCCATAAGGCCTTTGATAATCTATTTTTAGATAGAAATTGACATGGAGGGATCAAAAAATATATCTCAACATAGTAGGTAGGTGTTGTAACATGGTGATATATAGGTGTTGTTGGGTGGGTGGCCTCAAAAGATAGATGGTTGCACCAAAACCTATCAACTAACCACCAATCCCCATAGATTTTCAGTAAGGGTTAGATGGGTTCCCTTATAATGGCTATAAAGTTATGAGACTTGTTAAATGGTGTGGAATGATAATCAGGAAATAAATTCAAGAGCCATGCAAGAAATCACTAGGTGTTTGACTCTAAATATAGATTGGTGTAATGACACCTATCATATGGACCTCCTATCGTATGGTTGTTTTGGTTGAGTGTCACCCTACCATGGTGAGTTTTAGGGTAGCTAGATTCATTAATTATTGTTGGGGGTGATAAAAAATTTTACTTTTGACATGATTCAGCGACTACTAGTATGGATGGGAATGAGTTTTATTGGGGAATCATCATGATTTAAGCTACTCTATTGGGAGTTTATGATACATTTTTGGCCTTCAATCCATGTAATTTTCTTCTGGTTAATAGGTCATCATTCCATCATAGGTAATAAGATAGTTTCGGTGGGTTCTTTTCATTCTTTATAGGGTATGATGAGAATTGATCCACTAAGGTTTTTGGGTGTTTGTGTTGTTCGGTTGGTTATAATCCCATATAAAAACAACAACAACAATAATAATAATAATAATATAATTATTATTATTATTATTTAAATTCTTATTGTTATTGAATATCAGGAGAAGAGGGAGTTATCTACTCCTAATGATCACATTGATGATCATCGTCTATGAGGATTGAATCCACACTCATTCAATTCAAATACTCATGGAGGGAATCGGTGTTGTATAATATCAAGAAACAATCAAATGAATGGATTGATGATCAAATTGGAATAGTAACTCAGAACAAATCATACATTTTTTAGATCATTCCTATCATTAGGGATTATTTCTCTAATTTGAATCCATATTTAGGGAGGATTATTCAGAAGGGATTTGTTACACATTATATATTCCAATGTGTATTCAATCAAAGAGAAGATAGAGTTTTTTAAGTTATCAACTATTTATCACATTATATTTCCCAAGGGAGAAGATCCATGAATCTTGAAATATTTGATTAAAAAATTTCTTAAATTTGTATGTTATCTTATTAGAAGATGATTATGATTGAGAGTGAGTATTTTCATATCATTTCCGAAATTAAGAAATTGTGATGAAAGCCTGGGGACTTGGAATAATATTTTTAAATACTATTATTCTTAATATATAGGAGTGGGATATTAACTTTTATCATGATAATGTTATTATCATACATACTAAGGTTTGGTTAAGAATTCATTACTTTAAATAGTTTTATTGGTATCTAATAATACTTTAGTGAATTTTCTCCTCAGTGGGTAGTCCCATTAGACAAGATAGTGAGATTGTATGAGAAATATATTGGAAATTTTACCATGTTATTATTAAAATTGATCTCCATATGACTCTAATTAATGAGTTTTTATTTAAAAACTTATAGTATAGTATCAATCTATAAATTCATTATGATAAATGACTATTAGTTTGTGTGAGAAATATATGGGAAATTTTCTCATGTTCTTATTAAAATTTATCTTTATATAACTCTAATTAATGATTTTTTATTGAAAAAACTTACAGTATAGCATCAATCTATAAATTCATTATGAGAAGTTCCCATTAGTTTGTAATGGTTACAAATTTATTGGTTATGTTTATAGAGAGTAAATAATGACTAAGGTCACTTACTGCATCTTTAATTTAAAGTGGAATACAGAGAATGGATATAAGAGATTAAATTCTAGGAAGACTTCAAAGGAAAAGGCCTTCATGACTTCACATACCTAAAAGGATATTGTTACAACACATGTTTTGGATGTTGGTTATGCTTACTTGGTCAAGGTGAATTCTTATATAAAAATTACTAAGGAGGGGAACACTTCTAAACTGGAAAAGGGTCCTGTTGAGTAGAAGTAAATTGATGGTGATGGGTTTTTTGGGAAAAATCAAGACTCTATGGCTAGTAAATTTGAGTGTGACGTTTCTAGAAATCCTCTATTTGAATTGAAACCAGGTGAAAATTCCTATATAGTTCAACAACTACAATTATATCTTACTAATTCTATAACTGGAACTGATGTAAGTGTTTCTTTTGGGAGAAAGAAAATATCTCTTGAGTCTAATCCATATATACCCATGGTAAATGTTCTGAAATTTAGGACCAATGTTACTTATCCTAATAAAGATGATGCTACAACATAGATAATGGATCTTTCCTTTACTTAGGTTCCCTCTTTTAAAGAGGAAAAATGGTTCTCCATTATAAAGGATCCTATTAATGTGGTTTTAAAATATTACTTCAAGATGTTATTTGAATTCATATCCAATGGTCCATAGATGTGGTATGATTATATGGATATTGAGGATAAAAATAAAAAGACTTCTATTGACACTAACGCTTCTAAATGAGGCCATGGAGGCCACCAAAATCTTAATCTAAGGTCACATCCTCTTTTAAATGAATATTTTTTTTCTAGAAATATCTAAGGATCAATAACTAGGATACCTCAAGGGCCCTAATAAAATTATTCAAGAGGTCTAATATTGATCTTATTAGGGTTATTGATCCCATGGTTCAATTTGATGTTTTTAGAATTAGTGTTCCCTTGGATATAAAATCATTGCTTCTTGTCTAAGGGTGGTTACAATTAAGACTCTTTGGGTATTATAGGTAAGGGGTCTTAATTCTTAGGGACTCAAGATTTTCCAGTGGCATATCACATTTAGCATTGATAAGGATGGTTATAAATGCGTTTAATTTATGGTTTATGATTCTACCTGTTATAATAAAAAATAGCTCTTTGGAATGATCTCTCTAACATTCCACAATAGGCCACCTATAGTTTTTTTTTCTAATATATTTTAATTATATTCATATCATGTATGATTAGATTGGATTTGGATTTTTTAAGGTTAATTATATGATTTTTCAAAATTTTATTTATCATGGTCCCCTTTTTGAAATCCCCTTGCTTGTAGAAAAATTTACTGAGACCTGATGTATTTTCAATGAGATACAATACTATAATATTGATATATCTCTTATCTCTGTCAATCGATTAGATATGGGGGTAGATTATCTTATAAAACCTTTATTATATTTTATTTATATCACACTCCTTTGGATGTTGGGATATTTCTCTTCCCCCAAGAACTCCCCCTTACCTTTCATATTTAACAATTACTGGATCAGATTTTAGGATTTCAGGGACATTGTTTCTCAAGAAATAGGGAAAGAACTTTGAAGTAAAATCATTCAATAAATAGAGCTTAATTATCAACGATACCAAATCATATCTTTAGTGATGATATAAGAGAATTATTCCTAACATGGTTGAAGATGTTACACTTGTTGAAGAGGATCCACAAAATTTTCAATCTAGTGATGTGTTTATTGATTCTCCACCTAACATGGAAGTTATTCTCCATACAAATTTGGGAGGAATAATTAATAAAAAAGCTTGAATCCTATGGGAAAAAATTCACATCAATTGCATAAAGGTAGGTGATAATAAATTTAAATTATTTCAAATCCTAGAAAAGGAGAGAGGAACTAAAATATATATTTTGAGAATTTAGGTTAATTTTGATATATTTTTTTATGATAATAGGATTTAAAATACTTTGGTTAGGTGCTTTTAATTTCTTCTTAACCTCTCATTCTTGTAAAATGGGCATACCCTTAATGATATTGTTCTAAGGAGCACCACAAGCATAAAAAATCCCTTCTTAAATACTCCACCACCTACAAAAGAAATTAAACATGCTCTTTTTTTACACAAAAATAAAACCACTACAAGACTTAATGTTTTTACTAATAACATTTTTATAGAATTTTTGGAGGTGATTTTCCAAGATATTATATAGGAATTTCAGGATTTCTTCAACATGAAACATTTAATCCTAGGTATAAATTTATTACTATTATTATAAAGTATAAGAATAAATTTTATTTTGGAGAATATAAGCCCATTTGTTTGGTAATAATCTTCTTAATATCATAAGAAAGGTTATTACTACCATGTTGGGTGAAATATCCACTCTTATTGTCTATATAAAATAGATTGGTTTTATACTATGGAGGAAATTGTCGGAGTGCTTATACATAGCATCTGAATGTCAGAACATTCTTAAGTGTAAATCAAAGGATGTAAAAATTTATATTAAAATTTATATTTCAAAATATTTTGATACCCTAAGTTGGAAACTTAAATTTTAAATTCATTATAGGTATGGGTTATCTCCCAAATTTATATATCTTATCTAAAATATTCTTAATATCTCAAGTCTTCCAATCATGGTTAATAGGTCTCCAAATAGATATTTAGGCATCTCCCAAGAAGTGAGGCAGGGGGACACTATTTTATCCTATCTATAGAATTTGTTAAGATAATATGAGTAAGTTTGTACTTAAATCAATGTATCTTAGGGTCCTCTCACTAGTTAAAGCCTTTAATAATCACAAATATCCTATACATATATTGAATACTGCTGATATTTTAATATTTTATGAAACTGATGGAATGTATCTATCATAAAATGTGTTTCTAAACATTATAAATTTTTATATATCCAATGTATAAGTTAGGGAAAGTCCAAGATTTATTTTTTAATCTCTTGGATACATCTAGAATAAATCACAATAGTATATTCTATGGGGTCATACAAGGGGAACTTTTATTAAACTACTTGGGATTGGCATTATTTACCAGTAAAATCATGTCATCATGATTTGAAGGAATTTCTAGAAACGTCAATAAGAAACTAGAATGATGTAATGGTAAGTCTCTCTCCCAAGAAAACCATATTTTTCTTATTAATTTTGTGAACACCTCAAATTTTTTTTTATAAATTCCACATATATAAGTGAACTAGAATTATTTTTAAGAGATTTAAAAAATATATTCAAATATCATTTAGACTGGATATATCTATGAAAATAATTTTGTTATTGTGTCTTGAATAAAATGTATTAGGACCATGTAATTTAGTGGTATTGGTATTAAGAAACTTAATTTCTTTAATGAAGCTCACATCACGAGATTTATTTTTCATATTCTTCAATAAACAAGTTCATCTTTGGGATTCCTCAATACTAGATTTATTTATAGGTTTCATGTTGGGAAGATGCTCTATATATGTTCATTTGGTATGTACTTCTATAAAAATTTATACTATTCTATTATGCCTCTAAGTAAATGGGTTCTAGATAGAACCTATACTATGAACTTCTAGATCACAAATTGGTTGGATTAACACATTGGTCCTTTCTATGTTGCTCCTTCCAAATTAAATGGATTGGGAATTAATAGGGTAGTTGGTCTCCTTTAATAGATTGAGTCACATGTTTCGACTATGACTATTAACCATATTCATGGTTATAATTTCATTGAAAAACATCATTGACCCTATATTCCTTCTTGGCATAGAGGATTCAATAAAAAACATTTTTAGGATTATCTTTGTGAATACTTCTCCAGTGCACCTAGCTGGTTATGTAAAGTCATGAGAAAATTTATTACTCCATCCAGATTTATTTTGTAAAATAATACCTAGAAAATATGATTCTTAACGATGATACCATTAATAAAATTATATAAATATCACCTCCATTTATCATTATTTCATGAAGGAATCAGAAAATTTTAGTCAAATCATTTTCAAGGTGACATTGCTCGTGCTATTTGGAAATATTCCTTTATTCAATTTCTCTATAAAAAATATATGGGAATGATATTTAATCTTTCATGGTTGATTTTTTAATTATCTCTATGAGCTTGAAAATGAGTAATATTATTCTAAAATTAGTGGTAGTAGGAATCTAATATCTATAGAAATATAGGAATTATATCAAATTTAACAAACAAAAATTTTATCATTGAGATATTTTAATCTGTATCTCAAGAGATGTCTAATTGACTACTATAACATAGACTATATTGATAAATAATTATTTAATTTCATTACCATAACATGTTTATTTGGTGTCTCCTAAACTCTTATAAATTCACCTATATATAAATACATTAGATTTATTCCTCTTATTACACCATACGTTAATATTAATGTTGGTGGTGTGACTTTGGGTTCACTTGGTCTACTGGTTTTTGGTGGTATTTTTAGAACCCATAGAGGATTCATAAAAGGTAAATTATTCTATTACCTTGTTTATTATACTAATTTTGAAGCTGATGCTTAGTATGTTATTTATGTTGTGGTTTCTTCTTGGAATTTTCTCTGGAATAATCATTGGATTGTGTTTGACTCCATGTTTTTTGTAAACTTAGTCAATCCTTGATCCTATGGAATCTTAAGGTAATTTTACTCACTCTAAAAATAATAATTAACATATATAAATTAAATTCATATTACTTTGATTCCTTCCTATAGATAAGCTAACATGGATAAACATTTAGTGGCTAAGAAATTGGTTTCATATCATGTATCTCTATGGTCTCATACTCTTTATGATAATACACGAAATTTTCATATTTATAATGTGGTATGTGTTGTTTATACCAGAATTACATAGCTTCCTTTATATTAGATCTTCATTTTATTTATTTTATGGGAATAGATCTTTTTTGTCCATTTCCTATGATGACTTTGACTATTATTATTATTATTACTATTATTGTGATGATGATGGTTATTTTTACTATTATTATTATCACTATAATTATTATTATCATTATAATTAATATTATTATTCAGATATGGTACCTTTGGATCATGGTTATTTGAAAACTGATGGATTGAATGTTTTTAACATGATGATTTAGGGTGTTTTATATAGGAATCAGACATTGGGGAAAGTGACTACTTTAGCCAGAAAATTTTTATCAAACCCCATGGATGAATATCTTTCTAAAATATTTATTTTATAGGGAATGGTTTATTGGATTTTTTTAATTGAAACCTAAAATCCATAAGGATGTTATTAATAAATTCTAGAAAACCATTATTTCATAGAACTCCTACATAAAAGTGACAAATTTGTAAAACATAGAATATATCAGGAACTGAATGATCTAGATTTTTGGATTTTATGGCTATAGGATGACCTCTATTAGTAAATTATTATTCCACATTTTCATCTCCTCTGATGAATTAAAATTGAAATATTGTGGTTTTGGTTCGGTCACTCTCAAGCCAAGTTTTATGAGAATTTAAGAATGTGATCCATTTTTTGATCCAGACTATGTGAATATCATGATAACATAGTCTTGGAATAAGATCTGGGGATTAAGATAATTCTTTTAGAACCCAAAAATCCCATGAGATATTTCCTATTTAGAAGTTAATACCAGTAAAATTGGTAAATAAAATGAGTGTGACCATTATATCCATTTCTGTAGATTTTTGTTTAAATTAGACTGTTTTTATACTCTGATTTAAATTGTATACTTAGTTTTTGGTGATTTTAATCATAAGCATATAGTGGAATTCAAATAGATTTAGAAATTATATAGAAAATGTAAATGTATTGGTAACTCTAATGTAACATTTAATTACATGAATCTTATATATGTGGTCAATAAATATAAGTTCAAATTTCATACTTGTCTGTAGATGAGGGGGTAACCATGGCCAAGGTGTTCTGGAAATATGGTTGGAAATAAGGTTTAAAAAGTAGTAAATTTCAAAAACATGGAATTTTGGGTTACTATGAGGGCACCCCATGTTTTTCCAATGAATATTGAATCAGTGGCATGGGGAAGTGGTTCTCTTCCTCTTAAGGAGAAGGAAAGGGGGTCCTAAGAGAACATTGTTCAATCCAAAACCCATGATTTTGGAACTGAGACTTCCACTAATATTGGTGAAACATTTATTGAGTTGTGTTCTATAGTAACTTTTGTGATGAACTCTTGGGTACAAGACCAGGTTATTATTTAGGATAAAAACACGAATACTAACCATACTAGACTGACTTCTCATGTATTTATGAAGATAGAATGGTTCATGATGAATCATCAAGGAATGATGGTGAACTTGACATGGATGAAATTATTAGAAAATAATTTATTTAATCTAGAAATAGTAAAGGAAGAATAATCACATATATTTTCTAGTTGAAGACACAGAAAAAGGACTCACCCAAGGGCCCCCACAAGGACTCATAAGTGATTCAAAATTAAGGGAGTAATCTTGTCAAATGGTTTTGAGGAAAACTCATAGGTTTTCTGGTTTCCCACCTAGGAATATTTCAAATATATAATATTGAAATTCTCCCTATCAAGGTTACACTTTTAATAATGGAAACCATCTCATGAATTTGGATCATTTTTTAAGAATCAGGGAATGACCAAGAAGCCTAATCCTTTTCATTGAGAAATAACTCTATGTATGATATTCTTATTCATTCCATTGACATTTTTAATCATAATTCAAGAGGATCTATAAATACCCATGGGAAATAATTAGTTTCCTATTGAAATAACAAAATTTAATTATTTATAAAACTCAAACAAATTCATATTATTATTTAAAATTTATATAGCAGTAATTCGAGCTAAAACCTCCAAGATTGTGAAAATAGTAATTTTAGGAATTTAAAATGACTTATATGAATTTTTTTAAGGGAAGAGAGAAATACAAACTATAATGTTCTTTTGAAACATTTTTGGAAAACAAGAATGTAGAAACATATTTGGATTTTTAAAATCAATTGAGAAAGGCATGTTGTGTTTTTTATATTTAGGGTTCATGTGCAATTGGATTTTGAAATTACATTAGTTAATTCATGGTTAGTGTTAAAGTCATGATGGGGATAATCCAATGGTCATGGTATTACCTCCAAATTAAAAAAAATACCTTATTTACCATGGTTTAGAAATTTAGGGTTTTAATTCATTAAGTTTATCCTGATACAATATTTAAACCTAATTAACCTAGACTATTAAATGGTCATAAAACAGTTAAGGAAACCAATTACACATATTTAAAGGGTCCTCTCTAGATTAATTAGTCATCGGTTATGATTAAAATAAAAATAAAGGGATTGGAATTTTGAATTAGAAATTATGGAAACCCAACATGAATAAGAAAAATTATATAAAATCTAGATTCACCTTTCCCCTTTGTCTACATTACCCAAACATAAGGTGGAATTATTGTAATACCCTAAGATTTTAAGAAATGTTTTTCTCATATAAATTTTATCATTTATAAATTTCATTTACACAAACGACCAATTTTAACTTTCATTACACATAACACGGAGTTTATATTTTATTACATGAAACACTGAGTGTGTCTTGTGTTACACACAACACAGAGTTTAAACGAAACATGAAATATTATTAAAATATTATTATTTAATATGATAATTAAAATGTAGATGTTGGAATGGTGGGTATGTATAGGATTAAATAAATTATGAAAATATATGGTTTAAACTTGTATATGATTAATTATTTTGTGACCAATTAATTATAATTGAAAATAAAAACCATTAGAAAACAAAGGCAGTCTTTTTCTAAAAAAACTATTTTTTGCACATAAAAGCGTTTTACCTTATTAAATTTAAAAACTCCATTTTGGTAAATTATTTTCATTAAATGTATATATGATATATTTAAAAAAAATTATTATTCATATTATGTGTTTTCTTTACAGGTGATAAGAATACAACCAATTTTATGATTAAAACCTTATTTTTCAAAAAAGTGGTCTTTTGACCTTTTGTGATCTTATTTATAAATTAATTTATTCCAATTTTAAAAACTTTATTTGGAAAAAAATATTCATTCTTGAAATCACCATTTAAAAATTATATTATTTTAAAATTTAGATATTTTTTGATAAGATAAACTTTTCGATATATAATGAAAAATACTAGTTTTTGTTAAGAATTGTTATTTATTTTAGAGAATTTAAAAGCATAAAAAATGTTTTAGTATGGTTTTAAAGGAAAAATTAGTTAAATTATATTTCTATTAATCTAATTTATGTCATTTTAATCAATTTCATAATGAATGTTAATATAAAAACTTTTAAAATGTTTTAACATTTTCTCCTTGGAAACCCTTTTCCCATCATGACAATGAGATTAATTTTAAATTAATTTTCTAAAATTATGCGTTTTTAATTTGGAAAAATGGATTCCATATTTGGAATAATAATAATTTATATTTTATAATAAGGTCAAATTTATTTTTTCCATGGTCAATAGTAAAAACAATAAAAATTATTTACCGTGGTTAAGCTAAAAATGGGTTTACTCAGGGGTTAAAAGAAAGAGATAAGGGTTTAAAATGATCCAAAACTTGTCCAAAACAAATTTTATAACAATATATAGACCTTATATTTTATTAGATAAATATTGGTCTATTTTTGTGCCTTCTAGAATGAGAAATACATTGGTACACCATTGTTTTTCCAAAATCTTATAAGTGTGTCACTCACCTAGCTTACAAAAGGACACCCCTTCTCCTCTCCTCTTCACTCATTAAAACCAATTTTGTTTGGAAACTAACTTCCCAAATGAAATAATTAAATCTATACTTCCATCCTAGAATCCTAATTTTTATTATAAATTTAACCTATAAATCCTTTTGGTGAAAACAAAAGGAAGTTTTTTGAAGAAGGGGTAAAACCCCTAAATAATATTTTTTATTTTATTTCTTCCTCCTGATCCATAAATTATTATTGAATCATGATGAAATAATATAATTATTATATTCAATATACTAAAATGTTTTAATTTTAAGTTAATCACCTAAAACCATCTCCTATTCCAACAAATGGTATATGAAGTCATTATTCATGTGTGTGACGGACTATGGCCTCACAAACTGATGTTATTCATTCTATATCACCACCTATCATGGATAGATGTAATAATTTATTAAATATCTATATATGATATTGTAGTACTTATAAAATTATTATATCAAATATAATTTCTTACCTTCTATTCTATGGGAATACGATAACATTGCTTGTGTGTACAACGGACTACCGACTCGTGAAGTGATGTGATTCATTAACGCTATACATGTAAGGTAATAAAAATGTGTTTAATAATCATATGTGAATTTATATTTCAAAAAAATTATTTTTAAAAGGTAATATTTTATTTACCTTTCTTTATTTAATTTAATCTATTAATAAAATGGAAATGACGTTCATGCATTCGTATGACTTACCGTCTCCATGAACAGTGTATTTATTTTTATATCTTGAACTTCTATGGAAAACTATAAAAACTTATATAATAAATATATATTATATTTATCTCTTATTTAACATTATATATATGAATAAAACACTATCAAATTAATAGGAACAAAAAAATAACAAATCAAAACATACATGAAAAATGAAGTAGTTATTACCAGAAATGTGATTTTAACTATGAATTGTTGATAAATGGGTAATAAAAGGTCATAAGTAAATCATATATTTCATGATATATATGTGTATGGTTGTGTAAAATAGTTATAATAAACTATGTTTCTTATACATGATTTTCAATCATGTATGAAAGAATTTGATACTTAAGGTAATGAAATTTTGTCTCACTTTTTACTTTCATGAGATACATATCATATTCACCACCAATTTATTTTTTGTGGTGTATATAATGAACATGAATATATTTTATGATGATTATACTGAATATTATGGGGAATTAAATATCTATTTTAGGATCTCCCTTTCATGGGGTTTATAGTTCAATAATTACCACTGTGGTAAGGAATGTTTCTCTCAATTTACCATCTTTGAGCCATATATAATGTTATGGACTTATTTTATGAGGTGCATATAAATCCCCTTTGACATGTAATTTCATGAATTTATTTATTATAATGATATTAAAAGTTTTATTTAATGTTATTATTTCATTGGGTTTTTGACTTAATGTTACTAAAGTAGTAATAGTTTTATAGCATGATCTCATCATTTATTAGGATTGTTTATGTTTATGATTTATATGATGAAATATTATGATCCATAACTCAAGAAACCCATGAATTTATTTATAGTCTGGTTATTTCATGATAATACATGTTTTATATTCATTTTCATCTCATTATTCACTCAATAGGTCAAAGAAAGTTTTTAATAAATATCTTATTCATTTCCCTCTTTGGTCAAACCCCCCTTTTCATCCAAAACCATATTTTCCAAAAAAAATAAAAAAGTTAACCTTAATAAAATTATTTTTTAAATAAATTTTTACCCATGTTTTTCTTTTTACAATATTTTTGAAAAAAATATTCAATTAGTTTTCTAAACAATTCCCATTTGGATTTTATCAAAAATATTAAAGGAATAATTGTTTTAACATTTACCGTATAAATGGAATTTACTACCATCACTAATATTATTTATATTTTATGTTTCCTTTATATTTTTCAAGATTATTTCCAAATAAATGGATTTTAAAAAAAATATGTTTTAAAAAGTGTTTTTCAAAGTGGAAAGTATATTTTATTTAAGAAATGTTTTAAATGATTTTTAAGGATTCCTTTATAAGTTTCATAGATTATTCTCAAATACAATTATTTCCAAAATGATTTATGTTATAGAAAATTATTTTAAAATAAAAGTTATTTTAATCTATAAATTTATTAAATGATATTTTAAAATCATTATTTATCTATGATTACATGAGTTGATGTTACCAATTATTTATTGGAGATATGATCTAAGTATACCATCATTATTCATTCTTTAAATTGTTCTTTTTAAGATATAATGATGTATATGAAACCTTTTTCTCTTCCATGGGTTATATCATGGGGAAATTATTATGAAATCCACTTATTTTCATAGGTTATACTATGTTGAAATGATTACAAAACCTATCTCTTTTCCATAAGTTATGATATAATGAAACGTTTAATAAAACCGTTTCATTTCATATGTAACTATATGATGTGTGTTTTATTATCATGTAGCACACATACATATTATTTTCATTATATGATAGTTGTAACTTATATCTCTCCCGAATTCATTAAGTAAAGATTTATAAATCGTGACATAGAAAATACTAGAATGGGGAGTAAACCCAGTTCAGTAAGGGACTTTGTCCGCTATGAAGGTCTTGGGAGTGAACCTTGACTACTATAATGGTTTGGGGACTTAAACCACTCCACTATGAAATAAATTTTACTAATCATTGACTACTATGGAAATTATTTTCTAGGATTATTTATATTCCATAATTCTTTGAATTATGCCAATTATATGCTCTTACGGCTCATGTTATTTGATTCCATTATGAATAATGTCTTAAGAACTACCAATATTTATTCCATGACTCGAGATTAAGATCTATGATATGTAGGGTATAGTTTTCAAATGTTATTCTCATGTTCTCATAGCATTATATTCATGTTATTCTTACATATCTCCTTTTTTACCCTTACTTAGCATCTGAGATCACCATATATTATGTTTCATTTCCCCAGATTATGAATAAAGGTTTTATGTAGGGTATGTTCATATAGTATATATTGAATATATTCCACCAAATTAGAATATTTTGTACCTATTATCCAAAGACACTAAACTATTATGGTCCTCATGCATGTTTTTTTGCAATGTATTGAATATTCATCTATTAAGATGTAATATTTATGTATCAAAATCGTAGATTGTTATAGTTGGTATTCTGGGAAAGCTTTAGTTAAACTTTTGAAAATATCATGAGAAAAATTTAGTGAGAAATATATGGATATTTCTAAGGATATATATAAGGATGGTACAAAGTATAGGAAAATTTCATGGGATTTTGCTGAAGTATAGAGCGAGTGGTTTCCATGAAATTAAATCCAATTATAGATACTAAAAGTGGATGTGGATCTAGAAAAAAGGTACTTGGGGGTAATAACTCTGAAAATGGTATATTTAACTAGTCTCTATCATCTCTTGGTGCCTGATAACAGTCCATACTACACACCTAGTTTAACACTCTAGGAGGATATGCCTTGGAGATTAAAAAACTCTTTATGAAACATCAGGAAATATTTAAATAGATGATGACTTTGAATGACCTAGTATAAACCTAAGGGTTCATATATTAAAAATAAGGTTTCATGATTTTGACATCCTATAAGTAATTTTTCATGATCAAGTGGTTCCCCCCTATGATCAGTGTTTCCCACACTGTTACTTTGGTTTTAGTCAATGGATAGAACCCAAATAAATCATGTTAATGCTAAATAAAATTAAAAAAAACAACAATTATCCTCTTATGAAACATAATGTTATAGGAGTTATAATAAAGAATATCATTTCCATTATTACACAACTTTATCAAGCTATGAATCAAGTAGTACTTCCATATGAGAAAATTAGAGAAGAATATTATATTGATTCTATCATGAAGAAATGCCCACCTAATTTCAGTGGGTCTTCTAATCCACCAGTTATTGGGAAATGTATGAGCACCACTTAAAAGATATTTTCCATCCTCCATAGTTTAGAGTATGAGAAATTAATTTTGGATTTCTATCGTTTGGACGGTATAAACACTTGAACCCTAGTAGCCTATAGTTTGTTGTTATTTTATTACATTGGTACTAAGTACAAGAGATCGTATCCCAAATGAATAATTAGTTTAGTATTTTTAGAAAACTATATAAATACTTGAAACATACATTATGACTAAAACTATAAATACAATATAGAAAATTAATTGGAAACACCTTTAGTCTGCTAGATTTACCCGGTATATCATTTTTAATATTTATAATCACATCACAATAAAAATAAAATATAAGAAATTGGTGATCTAGGACGCTCAGTAAGGATATATATACAGTATAAGCTATGTGGTAACAATTTTTTCATGTTAAATAACTAAAAAATTCCATATTGTAATGAATCAATATTTTTAATTGATATTTGTTTCTTAAGAAAATTTGTATTAAATTACTCAATAAAACTATATCTCTTTAATAATGAAGTGAGTATAATTTAAAGCATGACCATCATGTTTCGACTGTTATATGAACATTGGTCAATAAGATCATTGGTCAATATAACATTGGGAAACTATACTCTTAATAATAATTTTAGCATTATAATTAGTGTTGATAAGTATAAATGAAAAAGGATAATTAATGTAGAAAGAACAAACGATGGCCTCAACCAATAGATTTGTGTCTTAAAAAACCCATTTTTTTTATCTTGGTAGGGAGGTATAATCTTTGGGGTTAACTCTTTAAACATCCCAATTCAAGCTTCAACAAGTGAACCTTGAACAAAATTGCATATGGGAGAAGTTCAGGTTAGTGGAAATTACCACACGGACGATGTTAGCCGAGAAACCCCATGAATCTATCACCATCACACACCTTACCCTTAGTTCATATGAAGTTGTTATAAGTGGTTACTTTTCCTAGACCTATTCACTTAAATCGTAATTAAATTGTATAAATAAAATTGTTATTCCATCATTTCCATTTTAAGAATAGGTTTGCTTAATAAAATTGAGATGGAATTTGATAAATTGACTTCTCAGACATAAATTTTACTTTCAAAATAAGATATTAATATTATAAAAACTAAGTTAGTATGAATAGTAATTATTTTAAAGAAATATTATGATAAAAACTCTTATTTAAATATAGGTGATAAAATAATTTTACTTTATTTCAAATGTCATAAATTTTACTATGCATTTTCAATCCTTTATGATTTTTAATAAGTAATGATTTTTTTTATATAAAATTTATAATTAAAATATTTATACTATTATTATAATAATATTAATATAATTTTTTAAATCAGAACATGAAATTTAGGTTAGGGTTAATTAATGATAATTTTATAAAATACTTTATTTTTTTGTGAATAGTAAAAATACAATTTGAGTTTTCAAGTATGTTTAAGAAATAAATAATTATTTCATAATGATTTAATAAAAAAATAAAAACAATACAAGACTTAGAATATGTTAATTTATTAAAATAAATTGTTTTAATACATTTTAATCAATTTCCAAACATATAATTTACTTTCCAAATTCTAAAATGGATGGTTTAACTTTAAAAATATTATTTTGTGGAAAGATTAATTTTCCATGTCAAAAGAAGTAATATAAAATTATATTTGACTCTTTTATATTTAAATTGAATAAAAATGACCAAATTTTCAAATACCATGGGATAATGTCATGGGAAATCCCCTTTTTTATAGTATCCACAACCTAGGTCTCCAAGCCTTATATTTGTAAATTAATAAAAAATCCTCCACTTTTTTCATAAATACCCACCTATTTATCCATTTACATTCTCTCACAATCCATACTATAAAAATTTATTGTAGTTTTACCTCCCATGGAGTCCTACCAAGTCATCCTCAAGCCCCCAATGTCCCAATCCTCAAGTTTTTGGAAGAACACTTCAAGGTTAGGGAAATTTCCTTCTTTTCTCTTCCTTTCAAGAACCTCTTTTTTTATATGTATTCTGAATTTTTTTTTCACCATATATTATTTCATTTTTATTAATTAACTTACTACTATATTATTTTTTATCAATGGTAGACCCTTTTCCCTTATCTTTTTACCATTTTATAAAACCATATTTTATACCCGTTTGGCTGCCGAATTTACTTCTCAAAATGTCTCTCTTATCCTCAATAAATTATCTTTTATTTTCTATTTTTAAATACAAAAACTTATTTATTTTATACTATTATTTAAAAAAATGTAAATATTATTTATTTTATTCTATGACTAACATAAATAATACCCACATTCACTTTTTATGGGTTAAAAATTTCCTAATGATCCTATTCTTTAAGCACTTTTTAAAATGCTGTGATTTTAATACAAAATCCATTTATTTTATTTTCCTTGGATTATTTATGAAATGATTAATTGTGATCTATCTAGATAAAATAATTAATATATATTAAGGGTGTGCCCCGATAGTTCTCCAATGCATTGGGTAAATAATTTAATCTCTAGATATGACATGTTTTATGATACCTAGGTGAATAACCATGGTAATTTTTACAAAACCTTAGTGAAAAACTTAGTGATATTCTTATTAATGTCTCATTTAAATGTTTAATCCACATTTCAATGTTATTATTCATTTTATTTTTAATAATAAATTTTATTTTTTACCTTTCTCATACCTTTAATATATTATTCATGTTCTAATTGATATTTATCACGGTCACATGTATGTTGTTTCCCTTACTTTCCCTTACTGGCCCTTATGATCATGCTTTCCTTTGATGTATTTCCCCAGGTTGTGATATGTAGTAAATGTAATTAGGGTGAACTTATGATGAGTCATTTCAAGTGTATTATAATAATATTTTAATTTTTCATGTACTATGTACCATTTTTTCAAGAAACTAAACATTAAAATATAATCTATTTGTAAAATGTAATGAAAAGTTTATGAAATAAAAAGGTATGATTTCATAGTTTGTATCAAAGGACGGTTTAGTTATTTGTAGAAATTATGAAATGAAAAATTTAGGAATAACCCTTAGGAAAAGTTAAAATATAGGAAAACATCCTAGTATTTTGGTGAAGTATTAAGTAAGTGGTTTCTAAGAAAATAAAT
The DNA here is from genome assembly GCA_963277665.1 of Viscum album. Classification (NCBI taxonomy): domain Eukaryota; kingdom Viridiplantae; phylum Streptophyta; class Magnoliopsida; order Santalales; family Viscaceae; genus Viscum; species Viscum album. The sequence continues at coordinate 598,211,498 of OY728125.1, read as the reverse complement.
CCCTATATGAATATGAACAAGTGGATGTGGCTCTAGAATTGATGTATCTAGAGGTAAAAAATGAAAACAACGCTCAGATCTAGACTCACATGGGAAATTTTAATGACCCAAACATTTATCAATATAATTTCTCCCTTGTTATAGTAATTTTATAATCACATATAATCACTTGTGGACAATAATTAATACATTATAAATGAATAATTAATTAAATATGAAGTATTTATAGAAGTTAAGGAACCAATACCAATGAAATAGTAACTTCAAATGAGGTATAGTAATATGACTCTTATAAATATTAAACTAGAAAAATTAATATTGACATCACCCATGAAATTATAAATAAAATTTAGGGATCTTATAAGTGAAAATATTATATAATTATATCATAGTATAAGACAATAAATATTTTAAAAATTATTTGTGTTGGTATTTTTATAAGTCGTAAATTTTTAATTATAATTTTATGGTTAATTTAATAATTTAAAAGATTATTTATTTTCATAAAAGGTATTAATAAATTAATATTTTGATGTTTTATGATTTTAAGATAATTTTATAAGACCTTAAGTAATTTTTCAAAGTGTTAAAAAATCAGATATAATTTTAAAATTTGTATTTTCCAAGTAAATGATGATTCTAGTTAAAATTTAATGTATTAATATTTATAAGATTATTTTCATATATTATAATTAATTTTTTAATTCTACATATCAAAAAATGGTTATTTTGAATTTTTTTCATTTTTTTTGAAATACATGAATTTTTTATGAATAGTAAAGTACTGTAATTTCATATAAATGCTAAATACATGAATTTTTTATTCATTTTTAAAGTAAGGACGATTTAATAAACTTAATTTTGAACCATAATTTATTATTGTAATATATTTAGTTAAAAGTTTCAATCTATTCATAGTCTTGATCCAAAATAATAAACCAATGTATAAAATATTGAGAAAACACCTCTCTCATCCACTATAAATACCAACCCTCACCCCCTCTTCTCCTCACACCTCTGAAGCATTGATCCTTCTAAATATTGTACCAAATAATCTTCCCTATACCCTCCACCACGTCCATGAGATCTTTTTATCATCAAAATTTCAAGCCTAGGTGCCTTGAGGAGGATCTTGAGAGGAGAATTCAAGAGGTAAATCCTCTCTCTTTTTCTTTTAATTTCATTTCAATTTAATTTATTTTCTTATTCTCTCTTCACCTACCTTCATCCAAATTAAATGATAACTCTATTACCTTACATATAATATAATTATATAATTTTAATGTAATATCTACCATTAAACTCCTCCCTCCCTCTCTTTTATTATAGAAATGAAATCATCGTCCGTGAAGTTTCAATTTACCGACATCATGGGTGATGCACATTCATTTTCCTTAAAATCCTTAAAGTATGATAATAAAACCATTAAATGATTTAAAACAGATTTTAATTTTTATTTTATAACCTATTTTATGTTCTGGAACTAACTTATATATATAACACTAAATGAAAAAACAAAATGAGTTCGTTGTGATCGAAAAAACTGCCAAAATTAACCTAAAATGATCATCATTATTTTTTATCTAATGGGTCATACTCATTCCATATAAAAAAATTATTTATAATAACATTAAAACATTTTTAATATCATTAATAACATATAATAACAATTCTTTATATTTATCCACATTTTTCATGAACTTCCATTCATGTATACAAGTGAACAGATCACGAAAACCATAAAAACAAATTCTTCCTAATGATGAAATTAAACTCTCTAACTCATACAAAAGCCTATAAACGAACTTAATAAAACAATAATGAATCAAATTAATGTATTAAATGTTATTTATTTGTTAATTAATGAATATAATGTGATTATAAAGGATATTAAAGTGAAGTAAGTATTCAGACTCAAGGTAAGAGGGAATTATTAAACCCAACTCTCTTTCTTTGGGATTTTACTCTTTCACCCCATTTTCAGAATGGATATTCCATAAATATAATTTTTCATCATTATATTACCTTTTCATGGATATAAAAGTTTTATAATTGAGGTTTTTACAAATACAATGTTTTCCAAAAGAACTCTTCTTTGAAAAACACACCTTTTACTTCTTGAGATTATTTCTTCTTCACTCAAGGTTGATGATTCTTATATCAAGTATGTGACCCCATTTTTCATTTTGGAACCCAAAATTTGTTATTTTATTCTTATTAAATGAAACCCATTCTTTCCAATGGGTTATAATATGTTCAATATTGATATATGTTCTATGTGTCATGCATGATAATGTAAAGGTTGTGATGTGATGGATGTGCCCAGAATTATATTGTGGAATATAAATGTTATGATGTGATGGGTGCACCCAGAAATATATAGAACTCCAATGCACTGGTTAATATGAAAAACATCATGATATAAAGTTAAATATTTGTGAACATGATGCTATCTTTTTTCACAATTATGTGTGGTAGTTAACTACTAAGACATGATGTTAAATTTTTATGCATTTCCACATTCCATACCTTTTGATAATAATTACTATCATGATTAGGATCTTATAACTATGAAATTATGATAATTATTATTCTCACCCATTTTTATATTATTTTATGTTATTATCTATCCTCTTACTTTACTTTTATATCATATCTTTTTGGTGTACATCCTCAGGTAATTACATGTACTAAGGATAATTCAAGGGCCAATAAGAAGCTAGAGAAGAATGAATTAAATAAATTTTTATGTCTTATTTATTAAATGTTATGTATAGTTATAATTTTATCAAGACACTAATCCTTTGGATTCTCACTTTGTAATTATTTTACATTGTTTTTCTATAAAATTATGTAATAAGATATTAAAGAAAAATTAGGGTCGCTATAGTTGGTATCAGAGGACGGTTTAGTTAATTTGGGAATTATGATTAGAGAAACATAGTGAAAACCCATTGTCTATAGGATCTCATGAGGAAGGTGGGAAGAAAACTCAAACAACCAGATGTCAAAAATGTGGGAATAAGTATCATGGTAATTTCCTCAAAGGGATGGGGAAATGCTTCAAGTGTGGGATATAAGGCCACAAATCTCATGAATGTCAAAAAGACGTGAGGAAGCAAGAAAATGTGGTAGAGGAAAGGAGAGAACCACCCAAGGTCCAATGCTACAACTATTGGGATAAAGGGAACTATGCAAGATAGTGCACTAAACCTTGGATCCTCAAGGGTAATCAACATCAACAATCACCAAATACAAAGGAGAAAGTTAAGGCTTATGCCATTACTACTATGGAAGTGGAGAAATATAATGAAGTCGTACAAGGTACACTTCTTATTCACTCAAAAATGGAAAAGTCTTATTTGATTCTGGTTCAATGCATTCCTTTATAACATGTATGTTTTCTAGAACTATTGAATCAAATCCCCAAATCCTTGAAGTAGATATATCTATAAAAACACTAAGTGGTGAAGTCATTGCAACCCAGATGTTGGACTCTTCTCTTGTTGATGTGTGTGGGGATATTTTTCCATTGAATCTCGTAATATATCCCTTGGTGTAATTATATGCTATTGTGGGGATGGATTAGTTTTCATTATATAGAGAACATATCAACTATCTGGAAAATAAAATATATTTTTATATTCCAAACCATCCCATTATCCTCCAAAAATGAATGGAAGATCATGAATCTCCTTTTTAAAATCCTTCAATAGTGTGGGTGTTGATTCCATGTGAAGAAGAATACCTCACTCAAATGTTTGAGTCAAAGGAATGAGTCAACCTAAGGGAAATTCCCATTATAAGGGAATACAATGATGTATTTTATGAAGAGTTACCTAGAGTTACCCCAGATTGTGAGGTAGAGTTCTCAATTGATGTCATTCCTGGAGCTAATCTTATCTCAAAGTGTCCCTATATGATGGATCCAATTAAACTGGAGTAGTTAAAGAAGCATTTGTCAGAGAATTTGGAAAAAGGGTTCATAAACCCTAGTGCATCACCTTGGGGTGTGACCATGCTCTTTTTCAAGAAGAAGGATGTATCAGTGCAGATGTGAGTCAATTATCAACAACATAACAAGATTACCATAAATAACAAGTATCCTCTTCCAAGGATTAATGACATGTTCGATTAGTTGAGAGAATCTCAATACTTCTCAAAGGTGGATCTTTTTTCTAGATATCATCAGTTAAAGGTGAAGAAGGAAGATATTTAGAATACTACCTTCCATACAAGGTTTGGGCTCTATGAGTTTTTTGTGATTCCATTTGTACTTACTAATACCCCTAAAATCTTCATGGATTTGATGAATATATTTTGTAGACATTACCTCTACAAATTTGTGGTAGTGTTTATTGATGATATTCTCATCTACTCTAAGATTAAGAGGGAACATGAAGAACATTTAAGTCTTGTGTTGGTGACTTTAAGGATGGAGACTTTGTACACTAATTTCATTAAGTGTGACTTTTAGATGTAGTAAGTTACATTCTTAGGAAATGTGATCACAAGTATGGGAATTTATGTCGATCCTTCAAAAAACAATGGCAGTTGAGTAATGGCCTAGAACCTCTAGGGTTAGAGAAATTCATATTTTTCATGGATGAGTAGGGTACTATTGATGTTTTGTAAGAAATTTCTCATGATTTTCAAGCACGGTAACTAAGTTAAAAAGGAAAGGGGTAAAGTATGATTGTAAATAAGAATGTGAGGAAAGCTTCAAGGATCTAAAGAAGATTTGGATCACTACACCTTTACTCACATGACCAAAAATTAGAGAAATTTTTGTGATATACAATGATACTTCCAAGAATGTATTGGGTTGTATACTTTGGAAAAATGATAATGTGATAGCTTAAACCTCATGGAAGTTGAATATCTATGAGTAGAACTACCCAATGCATGAAATAGAGCTAGTAGCTGTGATTTTTTCCTTGAAAATCTGGCGTCACTACATCTATGGTGATAAGTGTGATAGATATACCGGTCACAAGAGAATAAAGTATATATTCACACAAAAGGATCCCAACATGCATCAAAGGATATGGTTAAAGCTACTCCAAGACTATTATTTCTCTATTCACTATCATCCTAGAAAGGAAAATAAGGTAGTTGATGCTCTTAGAAGAAAAAAACATGTTACTCTATATATGTTGTTGATTGAGAAAGATGTTATATTACTAGATATAAAAATGATGGATTTGGAAATCATAATGGTAGAGAATACATCCTACTTTTCCCATGTTATTTACCAACTATCTATCCAATAGAATATTAAGGAGGCATAAAGGGGTGATCCAGAGTTACAAAACAAGGTGAATGCAGTAAAGGAAGGGATACTTCAAGAGTTCCATATCGATGATGATGTTGTGATTCGATTCATAATGAGGCGTTGGGCGCCTTCATCACCTAGGATAAATAAGGATCTATTGGACAATGAACATATCTCAACAATCTATATCCATACTGGGAGTACAAAGATGTATTTAGATATCTAAGAACACTTCTGCGGGGATAACATGAAAAAGGATATTGCAGTGTTTATCTCAAGGTTCTTGATATCTCAAAAAGTTAAATCTAAGTGATATAATTACAAAGGGATGATGCAACCATTTAATATTCCCATGCGGAAATGAGAGAATATAATGGAATTTTTCATGGGTATCCTGAATACATCAAAAGTAAATAATACAAAATGGGTTGTGGTGGACTGACTCACCAATGCCACTCACTTTATCAATATTCAGGAAGATCACTCGCTTGAAATGATTTCTAAGATATATGTGATGGGAGTGGTGAGACTGCATGGATTTCCACTCTAAATTTTCTCTCATCATGATCCCAGGTTCACATCTAAATTTTGGAGGAGTCTTCAACATGCCTTAATTATTAAATTAAATTTCATCACGACCTATCACCTCTAAACTGATGGCCAATCATAAAGGACTATTCAAACTCTCGAAGATATAATAAGAGCATTATCTTTATAATTCAAAGGGGGATGAGATCAAAATCTCCAATTGGTTGAGTTCCCATACAATAATTGCTTCCACACGAGTATTCAGATGGATCCATATGAAGCTTTGTATGGAAAGTGATGTAAAACTCTGACCTGTTAGGATGACATTAACGAAAATAATCAACTTTGACCTAATCCTGTGAAATAAATTAAAAAGAAGGTTCAAGCATTCCAGCAACATATTAAATATTCTTAGAGTCAGAAAAATAGTTATGATGACAACCATTAAAGGGACTTGGAGTTCGACATTGGAGATAAAGTCTTCCTTCAAATTTCACCATGGAAGAGATCCATGTTGTTTGGAAAGAAAGGGAAGTTAAGCCCAAAGTACATTGGACCATTTAAGATCCTTGATCGCATAGGATACATGGCCTATTGGCTTTCACATCCACTAAATATGGCTCAATTTCATGATTTGTTCCATGTATCAGTCCTTATGAAGTACATACCAGATCCCTCTTTTGTACTAAACTCAAAGGTTGTAAAATTGGAGGATGATATCTCATAAAAGAAACAGGTAGTAATGATTCTAGATAAAAGAGATAAAGTTATATGAAACAATGAAACCCACATTTTAAAAGTGTTGTGTAGGAACCATAAGTATGAAGAACAAACTTGGGAACCAATGGAGGAAATTAAGGATAAGTACCCTCACCTGTTTATGTAAAGAGAAATTTTAGGGGTGAAATTTCAAAAGGGGGGAAGAATGTAACGATCCAAACTTTTATCAATAGAATTTATCCCTTCTTATAGTAACATCTTAATCACATATAATCACTTATTGATCATAATAAAAACTTTATTAATCAATAATTAATGAAATAAGAAGTATTTCTAGAAGTTAAATAACCAACACCAATGAAATGGCCTTAGGAATACAAATATGACCCTTATGAATAATAAACTGGCCAAATCAATAGTACCATCACCCATGAAAGTATAAATCAAATTTAGTGATCTTATAAGTGAAAATATGACATAATTATATCATAGTATAAGTAAGTAAATATTTTAAAAATTATTAATTAAGTGTTGGTGTTTTTATAAGTCATAAATATTTAATTACAATTTTATTATTAATTTAATAATTTAAAAGAAAATTTATTTTCATAAAAAGTATTCATAAATTAATATATTGATTTTTTATGATTTAATATTATTTTATGATACCTTAAGTAATTTTTCAAGGTGTTATAAAATCAATTATAATTTCAAAATCTATATTTTCTAAGTAAATGATTATTTAAATTAAAAATTAAATTAATAATATTTAGAAAATATTTTTATAAAGTAGATTTCATTTTAAAATTATAAATTTCAAAAAATGGTTAGGGTGTATTTTTGAGATTTTTCTGAAAGACTTGATTTTTTTATGAATAGTAAAATACGATAATTTTTTAAAAATGTTAAATACTTGAATTTTTTAGTCATTATTGATGTAAGGATGATGTAAGTTCCTTAATATCAAACAATCCTTTATTATATTAATATATTTAGATATAATTATAAAACTATTTGTAGTCATGAGCCAAAATAATAAACTAAGGAATAAAATATTGAGAAAAGACCCATATCCTCCACTATAAATACCACCCCTCACCCCCTCTTCTCCTCACACCTCTAAAGAATTGATGATTACCCAAAATATTCCCAATAATATTACCTATCCACCTGAGATATTGGTATCATAAAAATTCTATGTCTAGGTTCCTTGAGGAGGATCTTAAGAGGAGAATTCAAGAGGTAAATCCGCTCTCTTTTTCTTTTAATTTCCTTTCAATTTCATTTCTTTTCTTATTATCTCTTCACCTCCCTTAATATGAATGACATTATAACTCCTGTACCTTACATCTACTATAAATATATCATTTTAATTTAATATACACCATATACTCCTCCCTCTTTCCCTTTTATTATATAAATGAAATCATCACCCATAAAGTTTCAATTTACTAACATTAAGGATGATGCATTTTCATTTTCCTTAAACGCCTTCAAGGATATTAATAAAAAAATTAAATGGTTTTAAAAAGATTTTAATGTGTATTTTATGAACCATTTTATGTTCTGGAAATAAATTATATACATAATACTAAATGATAAAATAAAATGATTTCATTATGATCAAAAAACCGCCAAAATTAACCTAAAACGATCATCATTAATTTTTATTTAATGATTCATATGGATGACATATAATAGAATTATTTATAATACCATTAAAAAATATTTAATATCATTAATAAAATGTAATTAAAATTCTGTATATTTATCCAAATTTTAGATGAACTTCCATTCATGCATACAAGTGAACCGATCACAAAAACCATGAAAATGAATACCCCGGAATGATGAAATTAAACTCTATAACTCATCCAAAATCCTATAAATGATCTTAATAACACTAGAATGAATAAAATTCATCTATAAAAGGTTTTTTTTTGTTAAATAATTAATATAATGTGATTATACAGGATATTAGAGTGAAGTAAGCATTTGAACTCAAGGTAAGGGGGAATTCTCAAACCCAGTTCTCTTTCTGTGTGTTTTTCCTCGTTCACAACATTTTTAGTATGGATATTCCTTGAATATAATTTATTCCTCATTATCTTACCTTTTATGGGATATGAATTTTTTCTACATGAGTTTATGATAATCACAATATTTTCTAAAATAAATCTTCTTTAAAAAACACACCTTTTACTTCTCGAGATTGATTCTTCTTCACTCGAGGTTGATGATTATTATATCAATTATGTTAAACCCTATTTAATTTGGGAACACAGTGTTTTTGAATGTGTTCTTATGAAAAGAAAACCATTTTTCATGGGTTATTATATGTTCAAAATGTGTAAATTTTCTATGTCTCATGCATGATAATGTAAATGTTGTGATGTGATGGGTTCACCTAGAATTATATAGCACAATGTAAATGTTATTATGTGATTGGTGTTCCCATTATTATATAGATCTCTAATTCATTGGGTAATGTGAATAACTTCATTAGATAAATTGAAATATTCTTGAACATGATGCTATCTTTTTTCCAAACTATGTGTGGTAGTTGACCACTAAGACATGATGTTTCATTTTTATGCAATGACACATTCCAGGCCTTTTCATAATGCTTCCTCTCATAATTATGATCATATACCTATATAATGATGATAATGATTATTCAAACCCATGTTTTATTATTTCATGTTTTTATCTATCCTCTTACTAGGTTGTTATATCACCCATTTTTGATGTATATCCTTAGTTAAATACATATACTAAGGAGAATAAAAATACCAATAAGAAGATATAGAAGAAGAAATTAAATAAATGTTTATGTTTTATTTTTTAAATGTTATGTATAATACTAATTTTTAAAAGGCACTAAACCTTTGGATCCTCTTGGCATAATTATTTTATTTTTTTCTTTAAAATTATGTAATAAAATATATAAGAAAAAGTAGGGTTTCTATAGAACTAGTGCACAATAATGGTATGTGTTACACTCCTAGTTTGACACTCCCTGGGTATATATTTGGTTAATCAAATGATTTTTATGAACCATTATAAAGTATTTATGTAAAATGTAATTTTTGTTAATTATTAACATAATTAACCATTATGTTTTGAGACATAAAATTCCTTTAGAATTATATGATTATTAAAATAAAAAAAAATCTCATTATGGTTTTATTATTTTAGAAAATGGAGTGAAATATCAGGAACCATGTAAATAGTGAATGCAATGGGCGTTGATCAAAATCCCTCTGATATAACTTGGAATGAAAAACTTCATGATAATGAAGAATCAACTAACTCGAGTTTTGATGGAATCACTATCAACCTCAACATAGGACAAGGGATAAAGGTATTTATTTATCTATCAAAACAACATAATTAGAGGCTCTAAATAATGTGGTGGAAGATACTCTCACTGTTCTCTCAAATCTAGCAAGTACTTTGTCTGACTCTAGTTCTATGAATTCCTTTATTTCCTCCATGTTTGCAAAGAATATAGAATCATTCTTTGAACTATAAAAATTAGAGTTACCATTCAATACTCCTAGAAGTATTATCCCAGCATAAATAGTGTATAGAAACTCTAGTATTCACTTTGGAGAGAACAATCTCATCGAAAATCTAGTATTCATTCTCATAATGTAATTTGACACTATACTAGGGATGGAATGGCTCTCAAAGTATAATACTAATATCAAATACATAAGAAATGAAATCTCAATAGTCTTGAATTGAAAACCTATAGTTTTTTTAAAAGGAGATATATCTCAACCTGAGGATTGTTTAGAAGCACCCCTCATAGCTTTCTTTATTGAAACGATCGATGAAGATGAAGAATGAAATGAAAGTATACTGATAGAAAATGTCCTCATCGTGCAGGAATACATTGATGTATTTTGTGAGGAGGTACTTGGACCTCCCCTAAAAAGATAGGTAGAGTTATCCATTGAACTCATCCCTAGATCCATGACGATATCAAAGACCTTATATAGAATAGAAAATGTAAAGTTGGTGTAATTAAAGAAACAACTTCCATATCTTATGGATATGGGGTATGTCCAACCAATTTTGCCTCCTTAGGGATCACCTGTTCTCTTTGTAAAGAAGAAGTATGGATCAATGCGACTATTAATATATTATAGAGAACTTAATTGGATCATAGTGAATAACATGTTCCCACATCCAAGGATTGATGACTTATTTGACAAGCTTCATTGGGCACAATTTAGCTCCAAGATTGATCTTTTATCTATTTATCATCAATTAATAGTGAAGAAAAATATATTCCAAAGACCACCTTATGATCAAAATATAGACATTGTGATATTTTTTTTATTCCCTTCAAATTTCCTACTACACTTGGTATATTTTTGTATTTGATGAATAGTGTCTTTATGGATTACCTTGATAACTTTTTGGTAGTTTTTATTGATTATGTTTTGATATATTCCAAAAGTCACAAGGAGAATGAGGATTATCCATGGGTTATATTGAAAACTTTGAGGAATTAGAGGATATTTGGAATGTTCGAAAAATATGAATTTTGGTTACAATAAGTTTCTTTTATGGGGATCATTATAACCAATGATGGAATATTTGTTTATCTTCCTAAGACAAATGTTGTCTATGAGTTTCCTCATCCTATAATAATAAATACGGTTCACATTTTCCTTGGTTTAGTAGGATATTATATGAGGTTTTTGAAAAAAAATCACGATGTTCTAATCCACTATCCATGTTAACTCAAAAAGGGGATGATTTTATTTAGATAAAGAACTGTGAAGAATGTTTCCTAGAGCTAAATTATATATTAGTTACTAAAATTTTGTTAACACTACCCACTTTCATAGAAGGATTCATTATTTTGAGAAATGCATCTCTAAAAGGGATTGGGTGAATAATCATGAAAAATGAAAATTTTATTGCTTATTCATCTTGATAGTTGAAGCCTCATGAGCAGAATTATCCTACATATTTCTTGGACCTTGTTGCGGTTATTTTTGCTCTGAAAATGTGGAGTCATTATCTTCATGGGGATAAATGTAATATATACACAAACCACCAATGTTTGAATTATATTTTCACATAAAATTAATTGAACATGAGACATATGATATGGTTGTAAATTCGAAAAGACTATGATTTTTCAATTATTTATCACCCTAGAATATAAAACAAATTCTCTAATTTATTAAGTTGGAAATACCCTATTGTGCTGGAAATGATGAGGATTCAAGGAGATCCATTGAAGAAATACCTAGTAAGACTGTACATGGGAATTGTAATGGAATTTATATCATAAATACTATCCCAAATTATTTCTCAACCATCATTATGAGATAATATCAATAAATCTCAAATATAAGATCCTTTATTACAAAAGAATATAGAGGCTTTGAAGAATGGGATGTTTCTTAAGTTTGATATTGATCAAGAAGGTGTACTGAAATTTCATACAAACAAATGTGTTCTATCTATTACACAAATAAAAATTGATTTGATGGATAAATCTCATATCTCCACATTCTCTATACATCCTAAATGCACTAAAATATATTGGGAACTTTTTGATCATTATTGGTGGGATAACATGAAGAGGGAGATTTTTTACTACACTACAATGTGTTTGGTGTGTCAACATGTGAAGGAAAAGATACAACTTCCTAAAGGGGTATTACAACCACAACTCATACCAATATAGAAGTGGGATAATATCACTATATACTTTTTAAATTGTCTCCTGAGAATATAAAAACAAAACCATGTGATATGGGTTATAGTGAATCATCTCACCAATACTTCCTATTTCATTTCCGTTAGTGCAGACTTCACTCTTGACCAGCTTTCCAATATATACGTAAAGTGAGTGGTGAGGTTTTATGGGGAGAAACATTCTATTGTTTTTTATCATGATATGAGTTTCAAATCGAAATTCTAGATAAGTTTTCCACATGATATGAATAATAAATTGAATTTCAGTAGGGAATATCACCCTAAAACTGATATCCAATCTAAAAGGAAAATTTAAACACTTGAGTTCATGCTTAGAACATGATCAATGGAATTTAAAGGTGTATGGGATCAAAAACACCCATTATTTGGGTTTTCAAACAATAAAATCTTCCATTTGAGTATTCAAATGGAACCCTATGAAGCTCTATATGGGAAGAGATGTAGAATTAAAACATGTTGGCATGAAATTGGTGAGAGAAAGCTTATTAGGTTGAATCTTGTGAAAGAGATAATATAAAAGGATCATGCCATTGAAAAACACATAAAGTCTATTCAGATTCATCCAAATATCTATGTTGAAAACCATCGAAGGGACTTGGATTTTGATGTTGGCGATAAAGTGTTCCTTCGAATATCACCATGGAAGAGAGTCATGCAGTTTGGGAAGAAATATGAAATCCTTTATCGCGTAGGATCAGTTTCCTATAATCTAACACTTCCACCAAATCTAGCTCAAGTTCATGATGTATTGCATGTTTCACTATTGAGGAACTACATACTTAACCCTTCACATGTACTGAATATGGATTTGGTAAAACAATAACATGACCTCTCTTATAAGGATTATTCGGTGGATATATTGGACCGTAGAGACAGGGTTCCACGCAAAAATACTACCCACCTCTTCAAAGTGTTATTTAAGAACCATAAATATAAATATTTGATGTAGGAACCAGAGGAGACAATGAGGTAGAAGTACCCACACCATCTCCCAACTGAGATAATGAGTTGAAATTTCAGGGACACAATTTATTAAAGTAGGAAGAATATAACTACCCATACTTTTTAAATGATATTTTTTTACTAAGAAAATGTTTGTTATATTACTAAACAAAATGATATATCTTTAATAATGAAGAGATTATAATTTGAAATGTTACCATTGAGTTCCAATCGTTATATGGCCATTGGTAAATTTGAACATGGGAAACTATACTCTTAGTAATAAGTTTAACATTATAATTAGTGTTTATAAGAAGGAATGAAAAATGATAATTAATGCAGAAAGTTGAATGATGGCATCAACTAGTAGAGTTTCTTCATATTAATCCCATTTTTCTGATCTTGGGAGGGAGGTATCATATTTGGGGTTCACTCTTGACCAAGCCCAAGATGATTTCAACAAGTGAAGCTTGAACAAAATCAAATATTGAAGAAGTTCGTGTTAGTGGAAATTACCACTCAGGTGATGTTAGTCGAGACACCCCATGAATCTATCATTATCTCCCACCTTACCCTTAGATCATTCATGGGTTTTATAATGGATTATGTGTCTCAAACCTAGTTACTTAAAGTGTGATCATATTGTATAAATTAAATTATTATTCCATAAATTCCATTTTTAGAATCTTTTTTCTTAATGATGAAGTGGTAAATGTTAGCACTCCCCTCAAGGTTTTAGATAGTGGTAGAATTATCTCATTTAAGGATACTATCACAAATAGTATGAAAAAAAAAGGTCAACAGTGAGGGTTTCATTCCTTATTCCATGAAAAGAAATCCAAATAAGGACTATTACAAATTTCTAAGGACCGTGTCTATCATATTTACCAAGATGTTAAGAAATAGCCATCCAGAGATCCTTAAGATCATCAATCTAGGTAACTATTAGTCTGAGTGTGAAACTGCTAATGAGTATGATTATGAAAATGATTTGTCCTACTATGATCTTTAACTCTATTTTTCAGTAGATGTGGGAACCTGATTGACCACGTCTGTCTTCTTATCTTTTTATTTTTTCTTTAATAAATGGTCATATGCTTTTTCATGTGACGGACTTGTTTGGTAATAGTTTTTCTTAATAAAATTGAGATGGAATTTAATAAATAGATTTTTCCTAAAGAAATTGTACTTTCCATAAAAGATATAAATATTTAAAATAGAGTAATATATTATTAACAATACTTATTTTAATGAAATGTTATGATAAAAACACCCTTATTTAAATATAAGAGATAAAATAATTTTTTTCAACTGTTAGAAATTTTTTCAATGCATATTCAATCCGCTATTATTTTTAATGAATAAATATTTTTATATTTAGAAGTTATAATTATAATATTTATAGAATTATTATAATAAAATTAATATAATTTTTTAAATCATAATATAAAAAATTTGGTAAGTTTTAATTTATGGGAATTTTCTAAAATACCTTATCTTTTTCATAAATAGTAAAAATACAGTTTGAGTTATTCAGTTTGTTTAATGGATTCATAATTGTGTCATAATTATTTCATAATTATGTGATGAAAAATTAGACACAATATATTAATTAAAATATGTTATTTTATTAATATCCAGTATTTTAATATATTTTAATCAATTCCCAAACCAATAATTTAGTTCCAAAATTCAAAAATAGAAACTTTATCTTTAATAATATTATTTTGTTAAAACATTACTTTTCCATGTCAAAAGAAGTAATATAAAATTATGGTCGACTCCTATGAATTAAAATAGCATAAAATATGACCCATGTGTCAAATAAAATGGAAAAATACCATCGTAAATCTCATGGTTTTTAATTTTCCATTACCTATGTTTTCAAGGCCTATATTTGAAATTAATAAACAAATCCAGCACTTTTGCTAAAAATACTCACCCATTTCTCCATTTACATTCACTCACAATATATCCTAGATGAAGATATGTTATTTTAACTTCCCAAGTATTCCTCCCAAGGTTTCTTCAATACCCTAAGGTCTAAATCCTCGAGTTTTAGGAACAACTCCTCAAGTTAAAGGAAATATCCTTCTTTTCTATTTGTTTCAAGAACCTCTTTTTTTATATGTATTCTGAATGTTATGGTAGCTCTCTGTTATTAAATTTTCATTCATTCCATTAGTGATATATTATGATTATAAATGGTACAACCTTTTATATTCTCTTTTTAACCTTTTCTTAACCACATTTTATACTCGTTACACTACCGAATTTATTTCTCAAAATTTCTCTCTTCTCCTCAGGAAATTCTATTTTATTTTCAATTTATGAATACAAACCTATTTATTTTCTAGGGGTATTAAAAAATATGTAAAAATTATTTATTTGATTCTGGTATTGACATACATAAAACCCTTCCCTTTTTCATGGGTTAAAAATGACATAAGGATCATGTTCTTTAAGAACTTTAAAACACCATGATTTTGATACGAAACCCATTTCTTTTATTATCCATGGGTTATTTATGAAATGGTTGATTATGATAAATGTGGATCACATTAATTAATACTTATGAATGATGTTTACTGATTTTTCTCCAATTCATTGGGTAAAAAATTTAATCTCTAGAGATGACATATTTTACGATACCTTTGTGACTAACCCTTGTAATTTTTACGACACCTCATTGGCCAACCTTGGTGATATTATTATGAATTTCTCTTTTAAATTTTTTATCCACATTTCTATGTTATGATTTTTGTTCTATTTATCATGATATTCCCCTTTTTACTTTTCTCATTCCTTTATGATATTCTTTATATTCTTATTGATATTTCTCAAGGATACATGTAAACTGTTTCCCTTGCATTCTGTTACTTATCCTTATTCTCACCCTTTACTTTGATGTATGTCCCCAGGTTATGAGATGTAGTAAATGTACATAGGATTAACCTATGAGGAATCATTTCAATTTTATTAGAATAATTTTTTATGTTTCCATGTATTATGTACATTGTTTCTAAGAAACTAGACTCTAAAAGATCCTCTGAAAAATTTAATGAAATGTATATGTAATAAAAATGAGTTATTCCATATAAATGATCACTAACATGGTCATTATATGGCCGATATAAGAAAAAATATAAAATATTACATATAAATAATCCCATGAGAAAGAAAACTTATACATGGAAATTCTACTAACCAAATTATCACATGGAAATCAATAACTAATCTCATAATGATGGTATGTTTAATATTGGACATTTGAAATATACCATCTAATCCTTAACCAAGACAACTGAAAATAAATATATAAGGCCTCGGCCAAATCCCAATCTATTTTTTCTCATGAGGCATACTGATGCATCAAGGGGCTATAGTGGGACCCACCTGTCTAAGTCTAATTCATTTCCCATATGATTGTGGTAAAACATAAACAACATATACATATGAAATTTAAATAAAATTCCTCAATCATTTAACATAATCACAAACCATTCTGAGTAATATATTGAATGGTATCAAAATAGAACATCTATAGTCAACTGATCAAAAACCATTTAATAAAATATGGTAGATTATAGCATAATAGATCAACCTCAATGAAGCATTAAATTTAACCAAGAATATTGAAATAGATGAAAATACTCTAATAATGTCATTGAAAATTCTTGAGAGAAATACCATTTTTTACATTGAAATAATTTATTTAAGAAACCTCAAAATTATAAAAGGAAAAAAATTTAGTTCAAAATAACCTTTTAAACATGTAAAACAAGATTCAATATAATAAGGCATCATGAATTCTGATAAATCATCCCATGATATATAAGTTAAATAAAAAAATCTTTCTAATATTTTGTAGAAAGTCCTAAAGAACATCATTAGGAAAACAATAAAAAGATTCATTTTAAACAATTTTATAAAACATATAGCATGGGTAAAAAGTATTTAAACATTATTAGGTTAATATTAAAAACATTTTTGAAAATATATTCAGAAAACATGGACATGGAAGAAAAATATTCCCTAGTGGAGACTTAAACAAAAACGATCTCGATTAAATATGAGATTGTGAATTAAACCATTAACAATTTGTAATCAGTTGAATCATATTACCCATAACATCAAATAAAAATTTAAATACCATGAATATAGGAAGATTCATGATATTATATTAAAGGGGTGGTATATTCACCACACAAAAGAAATAAGTGGTGTATAAGGCATGTATCCCATAGAAATAAAAGTGAGATGAAATACCTTACCTTGGACTTTAACTTATTTAAATGATATTTAACCTCTTTTATAATGGTTTAAATAATATTATTAATTTATATTATAACTATTTTCTTATTTATCATATGATATATAATCCTCTTATATTATATTATCACCCATTTGTTGATAATATTTTGTTATTACCCTTGTTTTGGATGTTAACTACTTCATTTTCCTACGGATTTTTTTTTTGTGTAAGTACATATTATTGTGTATAGGATATAGTTTTGTCATATAATAAATTATATTAAAATCATAGATATCATATTTATTCAGTATATAAATTTTTATAATCATTTTTTAATGTTGAACATGAAAAATGAATTACATCGAATCGTACAGACGGTAGATGTACGTACGCATGAGCGCAAGTATCACTCCCTTAGTAGTGAAATGGTAAGGATATGTATGGTATATTAATTTTTAAAGAATAAATATGATGTTATATTTATTATTTATATACACTATATCTGACATTATACCCATCCAAATAAATTGGTGATGAAAAACAAATTACACCACGATGTGGAGATAGTAAGTCGTACATACACACTCAAGATGCATTCATTTTTCATAAGATGAATAAAAGGTTGAATATGGTTGTACTATAATCATAATAACATTTAAAAATAAATATGATACTATATTTATTACTTTATTATGGAAAAAACATGAATAGTAAGTAGAAGAAGAAATGAACATGAATGAGTTGGTAAAACAATTATCTCTACTTTGGTGGAATTCCTTTATATATTATCTTAAGGGATCTATAGTTTTTATTTTTTGAAGACAAAGAACATAATAACTTGGATAAGGATTTTATTATCAGAAATTTTCAGGGTTTGTTCGAGTTATATGGATCCCATTATTGTGAGGAAGTGAGGTAGAGGTGCCCTTTTATAATTGAGGTGAGGGGATCTTTTGGAAACTCCTAAAATATTAAATTAATATAAATTAATTTTTAATTCTAAATGGAATAAAAGTGTCTTATTTATAATATAATATAAATATGTGTCTAAATAATCTCAAAAATAATTTTTATACAAGTTTATGACATATTATTATACTTATTCTTTGGAATTAACCCTTATTTAATCCCTTTAATTCATTATGTGACAACATGTGCTTTTACTCCTTAAGGGTTAATATAGTGACTCTTAATTTAAAAAAACCCATAAATTGATAATTAATAAAATTTCCAACCTTATCCAAAATATTTGGAAAATTTTAGATATTTATGAATTTTATATCATTTAATAAAATATTATTTATTTTAAAATGTCATTCATGTCAATTTTTTCACTATTAATTAATTGACTTTTTTAAAAATATCATTGCACAAGATAAATTAAAACCAAAAACATTAATAGATCCCAAATATGTCAAGTTAATCTATAAAATTCATGTATGACATTATTTATGTAAAATTATATTTATTTTAATATTTGAAATATCATTTATTTGATATTTCCATTAATTAAAAAATTACTACATCCTCACTTTGTAATCCTTTAAGGTAATTATTTATTTCGTAAAAATTAAAATCAAATTACCATAATAAATATAAAAATTTTATCTTTAAAATTACTATTTATAGTCAAATATTTCATATTAATAACCACATCTAAAAAATCTCATACTTATTAAAAATATGAGTATGACATATTTGGCTTTCCTTAGAATAAAATATTATAAAAGTCATAAAATCTTCCAAGTGGCTCAAATGGATTGCAAAATCAGCCTAAGGATTATTTTGGTCAAAACTCACTCATTAAATAGAATTACCAAAATAATTAGGGAAATTTTATAATACTTATAATATTATTTTAACCCTTAATTACCTGATTTACCATTAACTGTGGTAAATAAATAAAATTACTGATGTTACTATTCATAATAGCCAAAAATAAAAGGGACATGTTTACTTAATTTGTACCAAATTATTAAAAATATAGAATCCATTTTTCAATATTCAACAGAAATAATTTTCTTAAATTAATTTAAAATTAATCTCATTGGCAGGGTGAGAAGATAGGTTAATAAAGTAAAACAACACAAAAGATTGAAACGTTTTTTATCCAAATTCAAAGTAAAATTGATTCTAATGACATAAATTAAATTAAATATTATAAAATATATCTAATTATACTTTCAAACAAACCAAAAATAAAATTTATCACAATAAATTATTTATATGAAAAAATGGTTTTCAATTAAAATTCAGTATTATTTTCATTATTCATCAAAACATGAAACTTATCAGAAAAATACCAAGAATTCAATCAAAAAAAATTGATATTCATATTTCAAATAAGAAGTTTATTTTTTCAAATATAATTAATAAAAGTATCAAAATCCATATTCAAAACAATTGTTCCATCAAAAGGCGCTAAACAATCTTTCTATAAAAATGCATATTTTAAGAGTAAAATTGAATTTGTTCTTATATCATGTCTAGAAAATATATAGGATAAATGTTAAACATTAGATTAAATATATTATATACATATCTCATTATTATAATCCAAAAAGTGTGATTTGTTTATTTTATTGGTATAAAACACACTTGTGCACATTTAAATAGTTTTTTTAGAAAATGATTTCCTTTAAAAAATAATTTTTTTCATTTATAAATAATTGGTCACCAAAATTATATTTAAATGTGTAAACCATATTTTCATAATTCATTTAATCCTATTAATTCCCTCCAATCTAATGGATAGGTTATAATAATATTTTATTGTACAGTTAAGTTATGTGTTTCATGCAACGTAAGATATCAAAGAGATTAAAGTTAAAAAGAGACATAATATAAAATCTTAGGGTGTTACATTCTCTCCTCCATTAATAAACGGTGTCCTCAAAATTCAAAATTTCACTTTGAAAATAAAATTTTGATACTTAAAAATTCCTTTGTGGGAAATCCATATCTAAAAAAATATTTATAAAACTTCCACATTAACAGAAAGAAAGGGAAGTACAAAGGATACCTGAGATAACACATACTAGAGTTCCATGTAGGAAAACATGGTAATATAAGATAAAATAAACTATCATGTTTTGATGGAGAGTGATGGTGAACACATTAGTTATAAAGTTAACCATCACAAAACAATAAATATGTGATGAGTTAAAATGTCATTGATTTCATAGTATGAAAACCAAAGGGATGAATTTTTTGTTTTAAGATACTTTTCATAGAGTTAAGTAATTATATTACTACCTATAATCTGAACATTAGAAAATATACTTACTTGACAAGTAGAGTTTCATCCTTTAATCAATTTCCCCCACAAACTCATATTTTCTTTAAAATGATAAGTATTTTAGATGAATTTTTCATGCATGAAGTATTCAAATCCATTTATATAGATCAAACAATCCACAAAATTAAAACTATCTATTTTGACTATATTTCTATATTAACCAAAACCAAAATGGCTAAGATAATATAATTTAATTCCATAAAATTAATAAGCCTTTATATGATGAAAAAAAACATTAAACACCTAAATTGAATTATAATACCCAAAGTTCAATATAGATCATTCATAAAATAGCTACCCTTACTCAAAAATATTATTGACTAAGATTGAAGCCCAAAAAATAAAATAATTTGATCACATAGTATTGAAAATAACATCAGTCTCTCTTAATGTCTCATACGCAAAAAAAAATAATTTCCTAAATCATAAAATCTATATAAAATTATAACCATTTTCATAAAAAACCCTAAATCATAATAAGTCCACAGTAAAATAATATTTTACTCCAAACAAAATTAAACATTTATTCCTCAAAATATTATGTTTACCTTAATATTATAGGATTCCCAAAATAGTGAACGCCTTCTAAAATAACTTCAATCACTAAATCACCAAATAATTTTCCAATCCCATGGTTATCTATTTGATAAAACAAATGTCCCTAAAATCAAAATAACCCTTATCCACTATATATTTTAACTAAAAAATTGCATGCTAACTAGGAATTCACATAATCTAGTGGTAGGTGTTTCACCCTTGTCTCCCTTCAGTTGTGGGTTCAACCCCTATGACCTATCTATATGTGACAGGTTGTCATCCGACCTGCGGGTTGTCCTTTTTCTAAAAAAATATTAATATTATCCAAAACTTTGATAATATTCCCCAAAATAACCTAATTATCTTCAACATTAAGAAAAATATTTAACCTCAAAGGTTATATCATACATTTCATTTTGTTTCCCCAATAATATAAATACTCATAATTACCTTAAATTTAAAGACCATATAAACCCTACCAGTTATCCTTACCTTTAAATATATTTCTATGAAATGAAAATTCATTATTAATTAAATAATTTTTTTCACACATACTAATCCAATGGGTTTTGTTACCTAATATATGTTTTTCTAAATCTAGTTCCCAAGGTTTCTACTAAACTTTCTCTGATACCAACTCTAAAGAACCCAACCCCAGTAGCCAATATTTTTTGGTTACATTATAACATTGGTGCTAAGTATAAGTGATCATATCCAACATGACTGGGTATTTTAGTAGTTTTGGAAACCTAAAAACATACTTGAAACTTAAATTATAACTAAAAATATAAAATAAATCATAAAACATCATTAGAAGCACCATTAGTCTCCTAAATTTTCCCTACCTATCATTCATAATATATATCATGGAATTCTAGTAAAACTAAAACATTATAAATGGGTAAGATTATATTCTCAGTAAGGGTATATATATAGAAAAATCTCATAAATAACAATTATGGAACAATAAATAACTAAAACACATGCCATATAATCAATAACATGAGCATAATATGGAAGGTATAAAAAAGATAAAATAATTCCATATAAACAATCCCCTGAGCTAGAAAACTTATCCATGTAAATTATACTAATAAAATAATATTATGTAAATCAATAACTAATATCATGATGATAGAATGCATAATACTGTAAATCTGAAATATACCATCAAAGCCTTGGATAATACATATGAAAATAAATGGGTAAGGCCTTAGTAAAATCCCAATATGGTTTGTCTCATCAGAGATACATATGCATTCATGGTCTAAATAGGGCCCCACACATCACTTAGTAACTTCAATTCATTCCTCATATGAATTGGGTGAAACATAAACAATATATACTTTTGAAATGCAAATAACTTTCCCCAATTAGTAAACATAATCACAAACCATTCTAAGTAATATGGTGAATGGTATCAAAATAGAACACCCACAGTCATACTGATCATAAAAAATTTAATGAAATATGGTTGATGATATCATAATAGATCAAACTCAATGAAGAATAAAATTCAAGAAAAGATGTTGACATAGATGAAAATAATCGAATAAAATCATTGATAATTCTTGTAAGAAATACTTTTTTTAAATTGAAATCATTTATTTAAAAATCCACACAATTATAAAAGATAAAATTTTCCTTAAAAATAACCCTTTAAACTTGTAAATTAATCTTACAAACAATAAAGTGTCATGACTTTGGATAAATCCTCTCATTCCACTTAAGTTAAATAAAACATTCCTTCCATATTTTTGTCGAAAAAGTCATAATGTACCTCATTAGGAAAACAATAAAAATATTACTTTCAAAAAAATTTATAAATAGTATAATATGGGTAAAAATAATTTAAAATTTAATAGTATAATAATAAAAACCTAATTGAAAATATTTTTAGAAAACATGGATGTGGAAGAAAAATATACCCCAGTGGAGACTTGAATAGAAACAATCTCGATTAATGATAAGATTGTGAATTAAACCATTACCACATTTTAATCAGTTGAATAATATACCACATAATTTCAAATGAAAATTTAAATACCAAGAATAATGGGAGATTAATTATAATATATTAAAGGGGAATTATATCCACCACTCCAAAGAAACAAGTGGTGAATAAGTTATGTATCCCACAGAAATAAAAGTGAGATGAAATCCTTTACCTTGCACTTTCCTTTAATTGAATGTGATTTAACCACCTGTATAATGGTTTAAAAACATATTAATACTTATGATATCATATATTATTCTATTATATTATCTTACCACACATTTGTTAATAATATTTTGTTATTACCCTTGTTTCATGTGTTAACTACTTCATTTTCCTATGCACATTTCATAATGAATATTTATATTATTGTGAATAGGATAAATTTATATCATCTAAAAAATGATATTAAGGTAATATATATCATATTTATTCATTAAATAAATTTTCACAATCATGATTTAATGGTGAACATGGTAAATGAATCACATCGAGTTGTGGAGATGGTAGGTCGTACGTACGCACGACCGATGGTATCACTCCCTTAATGGTGAAAGGGTAAGAAATTTTATTGTATATTTATTTCTAAATAATAAATATCCTTTCATATTTATCATTTATATCCATTATATCCATCATTATACTAACCAAAATAATGTGGCGATGAAAAAAATTACATCTATGCGCAGAGACGGTAAGCCATACGTACTCACACACGATGCTTTCATTTTTTATAATATGGATAAAAGGTGGGATATGGTTATACCATAAGAATAATAAAATCTCATAATATATATGATACATTATTTATTACTTTAATATGGAAATGTCACAATAATAGTAAGTATAATAATAAATGAACTTGAATGAGTTAGTAAAACAATTACCTCTTCTTTAGTGGACTTCCTTTAGATATTTTCTTAGGGGATCTAGAGTTAGACTTTTTAGAATACCAATACCTCCATAAATTTTATAAGGATGTTTGTATAAAAAATTTATATGTTTTTCTATCTATATGGCTCAATTTGGTGCGAGTAAGTGAGGGAGGAGGTGCCCTTTTATAATTGAGGTGAGAGGCACTTTGGGAAACTAAAAAATAATAAATTAATATAAATTAATTAACATTTTCAAATTTTGATAAAGTGATTTATTTAGAATATAATATTATTATGGGTCACAATAATCTCGACCAAAAAATATTAGACAAGTTTAGGTCAAATTCTTACCCTTATCGTTTGGCTTTAACCCTTATTTCACTTATTTAACTCTTACCGTAACAACATGTGTTTTTACTCATTAAGGGTTAATATATTTACTATAAATGAAAAAATAAGCATAAATGTATCATTAATAACATTTAAAACCTTATCCAAAATATTTGTCCAAATTTTATTTTTTTAGGAATTTTATATCATTTAATAAAATAATATTAAAATTAAAATATAATTAATGTCACTTTTGAAACTATTCATTAACTGAATTTTTAAAAAATATAATTAAATAAGATAACATCAATACAAAAACTTTAATACATACTTAATATTTATATTTCATCTATAAAATTCATTTATGACATTACTTATCCCAAATTATATTTATTTTAATATCATTTATTTGATATTTCCATTAATTAAATAAGTACAGCATCATTATTGTGCAAGCATTTAAGGTAATTATTTATTTCCTAAAATCTAGAAATAAGTTATCATTATAAATATTAATATTAAAGCTTTAAAATTACTATTTATAGAAAAATGTTTCTACTAAATAACAACGTACTCAAAATGTAATACTTATTAAAAACATGAGTATGGCATATTTGGGTTTCCTTAGAATAAAATATTATAAAAGTCTTAAGGTCATCCAAGTGGCTCCAAGAAGCCATAAGATTGGCCCAGTAATGATATTATCAAACAATAAATCATCAAATATAATTATGAAAAGTGTTAGTGTAATTTTATAATACTTATCATATTATTTTTACCCCTAATTACTTGATTTACCCTTAATTGTGGAAAATAAAAAATATTAAAGTTATTCATAATGTCCGAAAATAAAAGGGAATTATTTAAATAATTTTTACCTTATTATTTTAAATATGTAATCCATTTTTCAAAATTTAAAACACATCGTTTCCTATAATTAATTTAAAATTAATCCCGTTGATGGGGTGAGAAGACATGCAATTAAAGTGAAAATGTTCAAAAGATTGAAAATTTTTTATACAAAAATTCAATGTGAAATTGATTAAAATTACCTAAATTGGATTAAATGATATAAATATGACCTAATTATAATTTTAAAACAATAAAACAAATATAATTTAACACTATAAATTATTTAGATGAAATTTTTTTTTCAATTAAAATTCAGTATTTTTTCATTATTCATCAAAACATGGAACTTTTCAGAAAAGAACCAAAGATTCAATAAAAGTAAATTTTTATATTTCTATTTAAAATAATAAGATTATTTTTTCAAATATAATTTATAAATGTTTCAAAACATGATTTAAAACCAGTGCACCATCAATAATCGGTAAAACTGTCTTTTTATAAAAATACATCTTTTATGAGAAAATTGGATTTATTATTATATAATGTATATAAAAAACATAGTATGAATATTAAAAATTATATTTGATATATTATATACATAATTCATTAATATAATCCAAAAAAGTGTGATTTTTAATTTTATTAGTATAAATCATACTTGTACGCATTTAAATATATTTTTTTTAGAAAATGTTTTCTATTAAAAAAGAGTTTTATTTTAATTTATAAATTATTAGTCCCCAAATCATTTATTATTTTTAAAATTTTAAAAAATATTTCCATAATTTAGTTAACCTTTTTCATTCCCTCTAATTTAATATCTAGGTTATTGTGATATTTCATTGTACAGTTAAGTTAGGTGTTCCGTGCAACGTAAGCTATCGAAGAGATTAAATTTAAAAAGAGACATAACATTAAATATTGGGAAGTTATAGAAGGTGAATCAAATCAATGCTTTACTCTTATCAAGAATATGATTCAATAGGATTATATTGACTCCATTGATTTTTACAATTTCAAGAACTTGTTTTTCAATAAGTAATTTCATCATATTCTGCATACGATGATGTAGAAAGAGTTCCTTGAGATAAAATAAAATGAAAATGAATCAGTTGGTACATACAAGTAAATTTTTACAGTGCATTTGATGTAAGATTCAGGTATTAATATCTAACCGGAAGGTAAGGTTGATTGATTATTTAGTTTCTTAAAACCAAGTCTCTAAAGGGCGTTATCCATTAGAAACATCAGTAGTTATATAGATATTTTTTGATCTGTTATCAAGGTGGAAATGGTGGTTATAGTTATGTATCAATATTGTGGTTTTCATAAGAATACAAAACCGAATTCCAAGGGAAATTTAAAAACCACGGAGAGAAGAATATCACCTTTCCTTTATGTTCAAATTTTTGGAAGAAATATGTAGGAAATTTTATTAAGGGAACGATTAAATGTCCAAAGTGTGTAAGAGAAGGTCATCGGGAAATTGAATGATGATGTGATGGAAAGAAGTTAGCAAATTATGAAAATAGAGAGAAAGATACACAAAATGAACCATCCAGACTCTATAATTTCAAATTAAATGAGTATAGGAATTATGAGAATCAATTCCCCAATCCAAGGGATAAAAAGGATAATAATATACAAAATCATCTAAACACAACAGACAAAGGAAAATATTATGTAATCACGATGGTTAAAGTGAATCATGATAATTAGGTCCCACTGATACTCCACTCCCTATTAGAAAATTTCATGTCTTATTTTGTATAAATAAGCCATATAAAAATCAAATTATTCATAATTTACTAAAATTTTATGTGGTTTTAAGTATTTATTATATACCACTACATAGATTATGGAATAATGAAATCACACTTCATATTCTATTGGTATAAGGTTGAGTTGATCTTCCTATATAAATTTTTTCATATAATATAAGATCTTATTTAATAATAAAGGGTGAGTTATATTTTGGAATCATATATGTATCCTGGTAAGAATAAATTAATAGTTATGGATTCCATTATGGGTTTATGAGTTTATGGTTTATCATAAGATCAAAGTCATTAACACCCCTTTTTAGGTTTATGTGATGGGAGTTTATCAATATTAAGTATATTTTAAGACTCCATTATTATATTATAACTCTTTTATTTTGTATATGTCTTAGTGACAACATTATTTGTGGAGGAAATCCTTTACACTTAGTGGATATATTATTAAAGGTATGGGTGACCTTTAGGTTTTATCTTATCTTTGATGTTGAGTTAATTATGGGTTGTAGTCAATCACCTTATAGAGTCAACACACTTTGTTGCTGTCAAAGAAGATTTATCTCAAGAAATTATTACATTAATGTAAATTAAGGAAGTGTTATGGTTTCATGAATACCACTTTAAATTGTATATGATGTTTTATTTAAGTCTTCATTAAGATCTTGATATGGAATTGAGTTTCAGAACTTTGTATCATCCTCAAGAATATGGTCATTCTATGAGAAAAAGTAAAACCCTAGAGGATATGATAGGATTTTATTATATGGATTTAAACTATGGTTTGGATAAACACCTTCATATAGTAGTGGTTTCTTACAATAATAGCTTTCTCTTGAGTATTCAGATAGCTCCTTATGAATCCCTTTATGGAAATAAATGTAGAAATTCAATATACTGGAATGAAGTTGTACAAAGAAAAGTATTGGGACCTAAGATATATGACTAAATAGTGGAGAAGGTTATCTCTATTAATCAATATGTAATGGTAGATAAAAGTTGATAGAAATGTTGTGCATATGATCATCGACATGGTCTATAATTTTAATTTGGTGATATGGCGATTCTATAAATTTATTCATGGAAGAAAGAAGGGAAAACTAAGCCCTAGGTATATTGGTATCTTTGAAAATATTGATTTTATTGGGATTGCATCTTTTAACTTGATCCTTATAAAAAACCTCTCTGAAGTTCAAGATGTTCTCCATGTATCTCTCATTAGCAATTACATACCATCTCTATCACATTTACTAAACTCATAGGTTGTAATGA
Organism: Viscum album; assembly: GCA_963277665.1. NCBI lineage: Eukaryota > Viridiplantae > Streptophyta > Magnoliopsida > Santalales > Viscaceae > Viscum > Viscum album. Next base: position 598,183,095 of record OY728125.1, on the reverse strand, counting down.
TGGAGAATAATCTTTTTTATGTGGACAAACTCAGAGAGACTATTGATCATACATAGAAACTTATATAACAAAACACTCACATAGTCAATGTTTTTCGTAAAACCACCATCTTCAGATGTTTTATGGGAACCTGAGGATATAATGAGATATAATTACCCACAGTTGTTCTTACCAAAGTGATGAATTTCTATGACAAAAAAACATTTTAAGGGGGTAGAATGTAGCACCCTGAGATTTTGTGAAATATTTTTTTGCACACAAATCCTATTTTATCATAAATTACCTGAAATAATGGGTTTATCTTGCATCACATGCAACATTGAGTATAGCTTGATTTATATACAACACCGAGCTTAAATGAAATGTGACATGCTATTAAAATATTATTATTTAAAATGATAATTAGCACCTATCTATTAGAATGGAGGGTATGAATAGGATTAAATAAGTTATGAAAATATATGTATTAAATATATATATATATATAAGAAATTATTTTGTGACTAATTAATTTGAATTGAAAATAAAAACTATTTTAAAACAAAAGAAATCTTTTTCTAAGAAAACTATTTTTATGCGCAAAAATATGTTTTATATAAATAAATTAAAAAATAACTTTTGGTGAATTATTTTAATAAAATTTATAAATTATAATTTCAATAAAAATTACAACATTCATCTTATGTTCATTCTAGATAAGATATAAGTATACAACCAAATTTACACTTAAAACTATATTTTTCTTAAAAGTAGATTTGTCGCCTTCTGCGCACTTACTTTAAAATAAATATCTTCTAATTATTGAAAATTTATTTGAAAAAAACTAAACTTCATTTTTTATATCACCATTTAAAAATTATAATATGGTTAATTTTTTATAATTTAATTATAATATAAACCTTTTGATGAATAGTGAAAAATACTGATTTTTGTTAGGAATTTTTTTTTCTTTTAAAGCATTTAAAAACTTAAAATTTTTATTTAAAACTATTTTAAAGGTAAATTTAGTTTAATTATATATCTATTAATCAAATTTATGGCATTGGATCAATTTATGTTTTAATTTTTTTATAAAAACATTTTATACTTCTAAACATTTCCTCCTTGGAAGATTGCATTCTCGTCGTGACTGCTTGATTAATTTTAAATTAAACTTTTCCAGTTCTGTGAATTGAATTTTGAAAAATGGATTCCATATTTTAATAATATTATTATTATTATCTAACAAATTTAAATTAATATTATACCATAATTAATAGTAAAAATAGTAAAAATTATTTACCATGGATAAGGTAAAAATGAGATTATCATGGGCTAAACTAAAACTTTGAGGGTTATAAATGACAAAAAGGGTTTAAAACCCATTTTATGTACATATTTCATCCTTATATATTATATTATATATAATATAATATTTTGGATCCTTTTTTAATGATAAAAACATGGGAGCACCTTTTTCGTTTCAAACAATTTCAGGTGTGTCACTCAACTCATTTATAAATATTCACGCCTTCTAATTTCCTATTTTCACTTTTAAAACCAATTTATTCTTCTAAAAACCTATAAAATAACTTACTTACATACCTACTATAATCCTATAAGCCTTATTTTGGTCATAAATCTCTCTTATGATACCTTTTGGTGCGGACCAAAAGGTGTTTTCAGAAGAATAAGTATCACCCCTAATTGGGTGTTTTATTTTATTTCTTCCAAAACATCCTTAAATTATTATTAATATATGAATATATTGTAAAATAATTATATTAAGTATACTAATATGTTTTTATGTTAATCCAATGACCAAAAACCATCTCATCCACCATAAAATTGGATACGAAATCATCATCCGTGTGTATGGAAGACTACCACCACGTGAACTGATGTTATTCATTTTTCATCACCACCTCTCACGGTAGGATATAATGTTTGATTAAAAGTTTATATGTGATATTTTTTATATTATTATACTTATTTAATTATTATAACACATACAACTTCATGCTTTCAATATTTTTGAAATATAATAATGTTGCTTATGTGTATAACAGACTACCACCTCACTGAGCGATGTGATTCGTTCATTATTTACATGGAAAGTAATAGGGATGGTTTTAATGAAAATTTTTGATATATATGAAATAAAATTCATTTTTAATGGAAATATATTATTTTATTTCTTTATATAATTTCATCTATTAAGAAAATGGAAATAGCTTTCATATGTAAGTATGACATACAATCTTTATAAATGATGTATTTCATTTTATATCTTTAAATTTTATAGAATAATATAAATACATATATAATTAATATATATAATATTTAAATAATTTTAATATTATTTATATTATGAAACCATGATAAAATAAAGAGTACCAAAAAATAACAAATCAAATCATAGAGGAAAAATAAAACAGTTATTAGCCGAATCGTGATTTTAACAAGGAATTGTTGATAAATGGGTAATAAAAATTCATAAGTAAATCATATATGGTATGATAAATTTTATTTTAGTTTTATAATAGATTTATAACAAACTTATATTTATTTTATAGGAGGTTCAATTATGTAAGAATGATGTTGAGACTTAAGGTAAGGGATTTTCATCTCACTTTTTACTTCCGTGAGACACGTGCCATATTCACCATGTATTTATTTTATGTGGTGTATATACTGCCCATAAAATTATTTTATGGTAATTATAATAAAAATTTTGGGTTTTTACATATCTATTTTATGATCTAGATTTCATGGGGTTTAAGATTCAAAAGATACCAAATTGATAAATGTTTTTTGTCTCAATTGACCTTCTTTGAGACATGTTTTTTTATGCAGATATATTATTTTATGAGGTGTATATACATAACTTTTGACATTTAATATCATAAATATGTTTATATTCATTATATTAAATGTTTTATTTAATTTTATTATTTAATGGGGCTTATGATTCAATGTTACCAAAGTGGTAATAGTTTTATAGTAAAATATCATCCTTTATTGGAAGTGTTTATGTTTATGTTTCTAATGTTGAAATATTATTATTCATATCTCAATAAACTCATGAATTTTATTATACTCTATTTATGTAATTATAATACATATTTTATCTTAATTTTTCACTCTTTATGTACTCTGGAGTTCAAAATAATGTTTTCAATAAAAATCATCTTTATTTATCTCTTCAGTAAAAAACCCCTTTTTTCCAGAATAATATTTTCTAAAAGTGTTTTAGAATTTTTTTAACATAATTAAAATGATTTATTAATTTAAATTTTAAAAAAATTTGTATTTTTAAAAATAATATAATATAATATTCATGTCTTTTTCCAAAAAATTCCCATTTTTATTCTACTAAAAATTTAAAGGAATGGTTTTTTTAACATGTAAGGTATGAACATAATTTTCCACCATCATGACCATTATTTTCTTTAAGGATTCCTTTATAATTTTACAATTTTATTTTCAAAGAAAAGGATTTTAAAAAAGTTTTTTTCTTTTGAATTTTTTTTCAAATAATAAAGTTTATTTTACTCAATAAATTTTTTAAATTATTTTTAAATATTCTATTATAAGTTTTAATGTTTATTTTCAAAGAAAACTATTTCTAAAATGATTTATTTTTTAAAAATATAATTTCAATGAAAAATATTTTCCTCTATAAATTTTTTAAATTTTCTTTCAAAATAATTTCTTATCTAATATGGAATCCATTTATTTTACCTATGCCTTAATAGAGATATGATCAAAGGATATCATTATTATTCATTCTCTGATTGGTTTTTCTAAGATGTGACAATTTTTATGAAACCTATTTCTCTTCTACGGGTAACACCATGAGTAAATTCTTATGAAACCCAATTCTTTTAATGGTTTATGAAATGATAAGATGATAAATTGATAATAAAACTTGAATCTTTTATATATGTTATTATGAAACACATTTCATTTCATGGGTTTTGATATGATGAATTTTGTATGAACTTATGGAACACATATATGTGATTTTATTTATGTGATAGTTGAGAATTATATATACCTATAATGAATTGGGTATTTATTTATATATCATGAGATATATAGGATTGGAATTTCTAGTTAACTTGGTTCGTTAAGGGGATTTTTCTTCTATGATAGTCTTGGGAGTGATCCTTGACTACTATGATGGTTTGGGGAGTGAACCCATTCCACTGCGATATCCTTTCCAGTGGGCCTTAAAGACTATGGAAATCATTTTCTATGCTTTTTTGTATGCCACATTTTTATGTATTATGGTGATGTTATGAAATCATGGAACATGTTATTTTATTCCATTATGATTCATGTCTTATTAACCGTTAATTATTATGGAATGACTCATGATTATGATCTTTGATATATAGGGTATGGTTTTAAAATTTAATGTTCATGATATCATACCTCTATGTTCATGTTATACATACGTATCTCACATTTTTACCCTTACTTATAATATAAGCTCACCCATTATTATTTTTCATTTCCCCAAGTTATGATGAAATTTTTTGAGTGGGTTGTTTTTGTGAAGAGTACTAAAGTGTAAGATCTTTATGGGAGATGTTAAAGATATTTCAGCAAACTAGATGATTCTCTACCTAGTCTCCAAATACATTAAACCATTATGGACCTCCAGAATATGTTTGTTAAATGTACTAAATATTTTTCTTTTAATATGTAATATTTTTGTATAAAACTCCTATGTATATATTTTAACCCCTTAATTCTAGTAATTATGTGGTAAATGGAAAGGATAAAAATTAATGAAAACATGAAAGAAAGTAGATAGATGAATCATAAAATACTATATAGCCTTGTAACACATTTCCACAAGATTTTTCTCCCTGGATCTAATCATTGGGAGTGGCATCTTTATAAAGACCCAAAATTCTCATACATAGATATTAAATATTTTTATATGAATATTCATTACATTAAAAAAACGTATGTATGAGGATTGTCAAGGTATAGTGACTATATAAATTTGGACACATAAACAACTGGTCCATAAGTGAGATATGTCATCTCCCAATATGTTCTATATAAATAGAACCCTTCTAAGACATATCATACATAATACATTTTATAATTACCTAGGGAAAAGAAACATAATAATATGTGATCTTATATTCTTAGTAATGGTAAACAAGGGATATATCAACATATCATGAGCATAGGGATATAATGACATGAGAATAAAATTTGAAAACCATACCCTGAATATCATAGATTATAAAATTCAGTCATGGAATAAATCATGGAAGTTTATAAGACAAAAATTATAATATAATGAATGAAAATGAACTATGGTATCAAAAAACTGGCATAATATATAGATTTTTTCCACACACATAATCATAGAAAATCATTTCCTTATTATATCAAGGATCATTTCCAAGACCATCGTAGTGGATTGGGTTTACCCCAAACCATCATAGTTGTGAAGGCTCACTCCCAAGACAATAATAATATATAGAGTTCCCTAATGAATTGGTTTCACTCCCCATTATAGTCTTATTTATCTAATTAAATATCAATCTTTACCCAATGCATTGGAGGGAGATATAGGTCCCACCCATCACATAATGGAAATCATGCATATGTGTGCCAAAAGAACATAAGATTTTTATCATATCTGAAACCATGAAATGAAATGTATTTCATAAATAGTTGATCATTAGATAACCTATGTAAAAGAAAAAAAAATCACAATCATTTCATAATTTCTTCAAACCATAACATGTGGAAAAAGAAACTGGTTTTATAATCATTTTATCTTGGTATAACCCATGGAAGAGAAATGGTTTTCATAAAAATATTATTGTCATAAAAATATACCATTCCAAAAAATAATATGAATGGTATCCTTGGATCACATCCCCAATAAATAATAAGTTACAACAAATGGGTTCATCTTATATAGAAAATTATTTTGAAATAAAAATCACATGGAACGTTTCTTGAGGAAAATATCCTTTATTTGAAAATTGCCTTCCTAAAATTAGAAATTAATTAAATATTTTCTAAATAATTTTATTTTAAAATAACCTTGAAAATTTATAAGTAAATATTCAAAGAAAATATAGGTCATGACGTTGGGAAATTTTCATTTATGTTATACATGTTTAAATAATGATTCCTTTAAAAAATTTGTAAAAGCTAAAAAGGCCTTTTTTGGAAAATGAAAAGTGGATTCTTTTAAAAATATTATTGAAAAATTAAAAATGGTTAAAAATTTCTTTAATAAATACTATGAATAATTATAAAACATTTTTTCAAATATTTTTAGAAATTGTGATTCTGGATGAAAATGGGTTTTCGAACAAATAGAGAAATAAAGACAATTTTTCTTAAAAATATAATTTTGAAATCTCAATTACATAAAGAGAAAAAAATCAAGGTAAAACATGAATTATCAAGACATTAATTGAGTATAAGAAAATAAATTAGTTTTTAGAGAGATGGATTATAATATTTCATCATTAGAAGTATAATCTTGAGCAATCCGATTAAATGATAAGATTGTAACATAAAAACCTTACTACTTTAGTAACTTTGAATCATAATACACAATAAATAATAACATTAAATGAAACTGATAATATAAATATAATAAATAAATTAAATATATTACAATTAAATGTGGTTTTATATACACTTACTAAAAGAAGATATGTGCATAATATAACATATGTCTCAAAGAAGGATTATTGAGACAAAAAATACATTATCTTAAGTATCCACTTCCTCCATACACATTAAAACTACCTATAAAATAAATATAAGTTTATAATAAATACAATAAAGAATCTTAAAAATATATATCATACCATATATGATTTACTTTTGGAATTCTATTACCCATTAATTAATAATTCCATGTTAAGGTCACATTCTAGAAAATAAATACTTTATTTTTAGAGTATGTTTTTATTTTTTTATTTTTATAGACCTATTACAATGAACATAGATAAATTATCTATATAATTTTAACCATTATATTAATATCATATATATTCCATAAATATGTATTTATTTTAATATATAAAAGTTAGAGATAGAAAATGAAATACATCGTTCATAGAGATGGTAGGTCGTATGTACACATGAATATTATTTCCATTTTCTCAAAAAATTGAAGGAAATAAAGGTAAATAATATATTAACATTAAAAAAATTATGTTATATATATAAAATATTTTTATTAAAAATATCCTTATTACCTTTCATGTAAATTATTAACGAATCACATCACTTCACGGGGTAGTAGTCTGACGTACACGCGTGGGACATTATCGTACTCCCACAGAATGGAATGTAAGAAGGTATATGTGATATAAAAATTCCTAGATTTTAATAATATCATAAATAACATATATAAACATTAAATACATCATTATATCCAGTTTTTAGTGGTGGTGATGGAAATAATAATAACATCGGTTCGTGGGGTTATAGTCCACTATACACATGAATGATGATTTTGTATACCATATGATGGAAGTGTAGATGGTTGTAGGTTATTAACTTAACATTATAAAATATTATTATATTTAAGATACTAAAGTTTTTATATCATTATTTTTTTAATAATAATTTAATTAGTTTGAGGAAGAAATAAAATTAAAATTCTTGTTGAACAATGTTATATCTTCTTCAGGTAACCTACATAGGTTTGCAACAAAATCTTTACTATGTTAGATTTATGACCACAATAATTATTATATGATAATAAGAGGTATTTTATGAAGATATTTGGGAATTTATTATCTGAAAAAAAAATGTTTTTTAAATGTGAATTGGATAGGAGAATGAGTTTCCTTTTATAAGTGAGGTGAGAGGCGCACTTGTATGTTTATAGATAAAATGGTATACTCAGATCATTCAGATGAAAGAATAATCCCAAATAGACCATTTTTGATAATTATAAATTATAAGGTATAACTATGGTCATAAAATGGGTGTAGGAAAAGTTTTGGTTGAATTTTAACCAATATCTTTCAATTTTAACCCCCGATAAACCCATTTTTTACCTTAACCGTGGTAAATAATATTTACTGTTTTTAAAATTATTTATGGTAAAAAATAATGTTGAACTTATTAGATAATATAAATTAGGCTGATTAAAAATATAGAATCTATTTTTTAAAATTAAATTAACATAGGTGGAAATTTCAAATTTAAAATTAAACCCTCAGAAGCGATTAGAAAGCAGTTTTCCAAAGAGAAAATATTAAATAACTTAAAATGTTTTTATATAAAAATTCAAATAGATATGATTCAAATGAACTCAATTGAATTAATTGATATATATTTGAACTAATTCAAATTTAAACCTCGTTTTAAAACAAAAAATAACATTATAATTTCTTTAAACCAAAAAGACGTTTTCAATAAAAACCTTTATTTTTTAGTATTCATCAAAAAATTAAATATCATAGAAAAATCCCAAAAATTAACCGTAATATAATTTTTACCGGATTATTTAAAAATTTATTTATATTTTATCAAATTCATTTTATAAAAGTTTTAAAAATTAATTTTATCATTTTTCAAAAAAATAAATAAAAACATTTTTTGTGAAATAGTATTTTCGAAACATATAAATACTTTATCGATAATTAAGTATTTTTTATCAATATGTTTTCTATTTATAAAACCATTATACTTAATATTTAAAATTTGTTTATTTTTTAAATTTCTCCATTTTTAATGGCTATCTAATAATGGTATTGTTTAAATAATAATATTAATAGTTTTTAGTGGTTCGTTAAAACTCGGTGTTGTGTGTAAAACAATATATCAAAAAAATTAATTAATAAAAATAATAATAAATTATCAGGTTGGTACATTATACCCCAATTAAGATGAATTTATCCCATGAGATTTTATCTCTCCAAAATAAATTGTTGGGGATACTTCTACCTCATCATATCCTCAATTTCCCACGAAGCTTCCTCAAACTGGTAGTTTTACCACAAAATATTTACCATGTGATTGGTATTATTTTTTAGATATTTCTTTGTATTATAAATAATCACCACTATTTATTCTCCATAAAAAAGTTCTTTATCCAATGGTATTCCCTCTGAGTTTAGTACATATGAAATATAAGGTATGTACTTCCTCTGGAGAGATACATGGAACACATCATGATCTTGAGTGAGGTTTGAGGAAGTGATAACTGATTGGCTACCATATTGATACAATCAAAATTTTTAAAGGGATCTATATAACTAGCGGTTAGTTTTTCCTTTTTTCCAAATCTCATTAACTTCTACCAGGGAGAAATTTAAAGAAACACCATATCACCAAATTCAAATTTTAGATCACATCGATGATTATCATTATAAATTTTCTATCGACATTGCACTACCCTTAAGAGTTGTTGAATGGATCTAAAATTATATTAAATTTATTAATCTATTTTAGGTCCCAAAAAATTTAGTTCTACAACATAATTCTAGAACATCAGATCTCTAAACTTATTTTCGTTGGGGTATTCATTAGGATCCACCTGAATGATTGAGTGAAAGTTATTGTCGTATGAAACTAAACAAGAGAAAGTTATTGATCCCAAAAACATTTTAAAAAACATAGAACAAGATATCAACATATACTATAGGGTTTGAATTGTTCTATAGGACTAACCATCTATTTGAGGATGATATGATGTTTTGAAACTCAACTCTATATCAAGAGGTTAATGAAAACTTCTCCATAATTATCAAGTAAACCTTGGATCTCGATCGGAAACAATCAAATGTGGTACTCTATGATACCTTAATGCATTTTTAATTTATATCAAGGAAATATAATCTAGATATAAATATTATTTGGTAGTTTTTAAGTGTGTTGAATTTGTATGGTGATTATCTACAACCCATATAACATTATTCCCTTTATACATTTCGGGGAGTCCAACGACAAAAATAAATAGTGATGTTTTACCATTTCCATTATAGTATGGCTAATAGATGTAATATCTTCTTATAATTTTTTCTACCATCCTTAACTTACAGACATAGCTACCATTGAGATAGAAACTCTTCGATAACTCTCTTCATGTCATCCCCGAAAATATTCTTTAAAATATCTATACATCTTCATACTTCCATGATGAATAAATAATGAAGAATTATGATCTTCCTATAATAACTCCTTCAAATCTAGAATGGTCAGAACACATACATGGTTCTTGAACCTTATAATTTCTTCATGATTAATGTTAAACACATGAATATTTCTAACCTTGTTTTGTATCTATGCATCTTCTTTCTGCACCTCTATAATATTTACTTGGATAGATAGTTGAACATTCAATTGAGTAAAATTAGATTTATCCCCTTCATTCAAGATTTCCAGATTCATCCTTGGAAATTAAAAAAATATTAGATCTTTTGTGATTCACATTATGGATAAGATAATATGATCCTTTTAACTCAAAGCATTGAACACCTTGTTCTCTTTCCCAGGGTGGTAATTTATTTAGAAGTCATAATCATTCATTAGATCTAACCATATTATATCCCACATATTAAAATCATTCTATGTGAATAAATACTTAAATATTACTTGATCAGTATATATATCACACTTTTCTCTATAAATATAATTCCATCATATCTTTAATGAAAAAATTAATGTAGCTAACTCAAAATCATGATTTGGGTAAATTTTCACTTAAACATTAAATTTTCATGTGGAATAAGCTATAACCATTTAATTCTGAATAATAACATGTACAAATACCTTATTTCATGCATAAATATATATTATAAACCATTCTCCACTATAGGGTAATATAATCATAGGTGCACTGACTAATCTTCTCTATCATTCCTTAAAAAAATTCTCACATTCAACTATACAGAGTGACTTAGCTCCCTTCTGGGTTAACATAGTGATTGGATTATATTGTTAGGATAGATTATCCAAAAAACATTTATAATATCCATATAAACCAAGAAAACTAAAAATATCAGTCACTTTTGTTGGTTTGGTCCAACATTCAATAGCCTTCATTTTTTATGGATCTGCAGATATGCCATCTTTTGTGATTATATAACCCATTAATGAAACCTTTTTCATCCAAAATTTATATTTTGTAAATTTTTTATATAGTTTCTTCTTTCTTATGGTATTTAGTACAATTATCAAGTTGTATTAATGGTTTTCCTTTCTCTTTGAATAGATAATATTATCATATATATAGACTACCACAAATTGAATAGGGTAATCTCTAAATACTCTATTCATTAAATCCATGAATACAACGATTTATTTAGTAAGACTGATTAGAATCACTATATATTAAAAGTTTACATACCTTGTATGAAATTTTTTCATGGGTGTATCCTCCTTCTTGAACCTCATTTGATGATTTCCAGAATAAAGGTCAATCTTGGAAAAGTATTGAGCTCTGTGTAGTTGATCAAATGGTCATCAATACGAGGTAGAGTATACTTGTTATTGATTCAGATCATGTTTATATACTTATAATCAATACATAGTTTCATTGATCCATCTTTATTTTTTTTAAAATAATAGGGGCACCTCAATGTGACACACTTGGCTGAATGAATTAATTTTTAAGGTTCCCCTATATTTTTTCATTAAATTCCTAAAACTCAACTGGTTCTATTCAATACGGAGTATTTGAAATTGGTGTGGCCCTAGGTATGAGTTATTTCAAAAAATCAACTCCATTATTCATTGGAAGACTAGGAAACTATTGGAAATACATTAAAAATTTACAAAATAGTATCCATATCGTTGATGTCATGTTTCTCCCTAACCTTTTGAGATAAACACCCCTTATGAATGGGAATAAATACCCATATAATGGATGTGATCTCCATAATAATTTCATAATTATCATCACATTGATATATGATCATAGTTTGGTTTTTAATATCAAACATGACTTCCCTTCCTTGAAAATTTATGTACTATTTTTGTATATATAGTCAATACATGCCTAAGATAACATTAAATTCAACCATTGGAATAATGACAAGATATTCTGGAACCAAATTCCCACAAACATAAACCGAATAGGAATAATATACTTAAAATTTGATCATCATACCATTAGGGATTTTCAATGCTAATTTTATATCTAATCATTTTGGTGGAATCTTGATAACCTAAGAAAAAAATTTCAGATATGAAAAAAAGTTAGATCTATAGTCAATTTAGACATTTTCAGCTCTAGAGTAGATGGAAAGTAAACTTTTTACCATGTAATTATCTAACCCTTCATTAAAAATAGTGGTAAAATGATATTTTCCCTTTCCCCTTGGCATAAGAGGTTTTTGAAATCAATCATCAGGATTAACCTTCAGATTTTTGCATTGGTTAGAATAATTCCCATACTCCTTGTATTTAAATCACTATAGTGTGGGTGGTTCATTCTATGAATTTTTCTCTCTATTCACATAATTATCTAACTATTCCCATAAATTAGACAATAAATTATTGGATAACCTTACTTCCCAAACATAAAACATTTAGTAGTCTCTATAATAAAATTTTCTCTATGTTTCCATCCACATTTCGAGCATCAAGTAATGCTCAACTTCTTATCTCCATGGTTTTAAGGGTTTCCTTTGAAATCCATCGTTATTTTCTTTTCAAAACCATGATATTGATGGGTAAATTCAATCTACATTTCCAAATTAAGATCGCATCAAATGATTTCCTAATATCTATTAAAGTCCCTTATGTCTAACACCCTTCAGATACTTGGTTTTAAACCACTAAAGAATCAGTCAAGATTACTTTTAGGTTGTTTGATAGTTCCAAAAACATACCTTGAAAGACTTATAAATATTTCCACATATAAACCAATATATTCATAATTAATATTATATAATAAGGTCAGATTATTTCTTAGAATAATATGAATAGTGACTGTAGTAAATATCAATTACCACAGTAAAAGAAAAATAGGTCAATTAAGGGTAAAAATAATTTAACAAAGAGTAGAAACAAAGGTTCCATAATATTATGAATATTTATATTTCCATGAAATTATTATTATATTTATTCTTCATTTTTTACCTAATAAATGATTAAGAAATGAGTTTGGTAAAAATTAGGCTTTAATATGAAAAAACTCAAATTTTATTTTTGTATAATATAAAATTTGAAATAAGACATTCCTTCATATGATTTAATTGATTTTTGAAATAAATAATAATATTATTAAATATTTTTTGTTAAATATAAATGGTCATATTATTTTTATGGATTCAAATGACATTTTTATAAGGGTTCGAAAACTGTCATTGTCAAAAAAACTGAGTATTTATCATTAAGTGTTAATTCTTATTTTAAAAGTGAAAATTCAAATAATTATAAAATTATTTATATAAAATGAATATTATTTTTGGAATTATAATATCTAAATTATCTAATGGTTAATTTTTCATAATTTTTTGATACAGACAAATTTTCATGTAAAATTTAAATACTATTTAAATATATGGTGTGTATTATAACATCATAATCGCCTAAAATTGATTTAATAAAACCAATAAAAGGTATCAAGACCAAATATATGTTTTCTATTTAAAATAATTTGTTTTTATTTTTATTTAATTAATTTTATAAAACCATTTTGAATCCTGAAAAACATATAATATATTTGAAGGTTTTAAAATCATTTCTTTAAGAGCATGATTCACTTCCACATCACCAAGGGTATTATTTTATTAAGTTCAGCTGTTGGACTAATAAAATAATGAAAAACACCCATATTTGGAAGAAACCAAGGTCAAAAAACATTGAAAGGTTTTTTATTTTGATTACTTTACTATATAGATTCCAAAACATATGTTTGAGAAATAATAAAGAATCCCCCACTCATTTTCTATATAAAACCACCCCAAACTCCCATTTTAATTCACTCAAAAACACTTTATAACATCCTTATTATGACCTAACCTCTCTGTAGTCATCATAATGTTCCCCTAAGATCTCAAGAATCTCTTACAGAGCTTTTGGAATTACCCCCTCAATGTAAGGGACCTTCCCCTCCTACTTTCAATTCAAGAACCTTCATTGAAATTCATATTTTTAATTTGAATTGGTTATATTTACATTAATTTATAAACATTACCTTAATTTAAAATTGACTTTATATGAATTAGAGAAAATTATACTCCCTCATTTTGACCCTTACCTAAGTCGTTACTATGCTGAAATTTCATAAGGGTTTTCTCTCTTCTCATGTTTATTCAAGCTCATATTTTATGAAATGTATCTTAATTTCCATTTTTTCTTGTTGGGATATATTCTCCCTCATTTTTTCTTGTTAGTATAAATTTTATTTATAAATAATGATATACCCTTTTAAATCTCATTAATCCCTCCCATGAACCTTTATATACACTCATTACCATGCCGAAATTTAGTAAGGGATCCTCTCTATCTCCTCTTTATTCAAGTATATTCATTATCTTATTTCTTTTATCAGCATTTTTTAATTTTGGGATATGTTATTCCATATCCCCATTATTGTAAATTTTAGGTATAAATTATTATATACCCCTTTAACTCTCATCAATACCTCCCATGAACATTTATATGCCCCGGTTATGTTGCTGAAATTTCACAGTGATTTTCCATACCAAACAATGGTGTAGTAAATAACTGTACCCATTTCCTATCAAGGGAGTTCACCTTGATCAGATTACACTTATTTATTGTTGACTTACATGTATTAATTCCACACTCCTTGATCTTGGAATAAAATGTGATGATGAATGAATCCATGTTGTATGATCTATGTGGAACACTTAAGTAGGAGAATGAAATGAAAGTGATAGGTGCACCTGAAATTATATATCACTCCAATGCATTGGGTATTGTTTTAGTCTCATGAGATGTCATTAAAGGGATTGGGAAGTGAATATAATACATAATAGGACCTTTTCCATCATTATTTATTGGAATTTATCATTAAACTATGTTTATGATGCAGTGTTTTAAATTGATTCCACATTTCTCATGTTACTATTATGTTATCATGATATTTCATGCCTCATTGTTCATGTATACAATTTTCACTCATTTTATTCCTCATATATATTCCTATTGTATAAAATGTATTAAATTATTCAATTTATTCCATATTTATTCCCATATTGGGCTTTATAGCTCACCCATTTTTTATGTATTTCATCATGTTATCCCATACAGATTTATGTACAAAGCAATATTATAATCATGTTAAGGAATTTTCTAATAAAGATGATGTATTACCTATTTTATATTGTTATGTAAATTTTATAATTCCCAAGTAAAATATACTTATAAATATTTTGGGTTGTATTATGTATACTTTTATATAATAAATTAATAATTAATATGTAATCAAGAGAAGTGTTTTCATATAGTGTAAGAAACAACAATAATTTTTAGGAACCACATAATCATGAAAAATCACTTATAGAATGTATAAATCATCACACCTTGTTTTTAATATATTAAACCTTAGTTTTATCCGAGGTCATTCATAGTAAACATATCTTTAAATACTTTATAATGGTTTTTAAAGAGTTTGTGAATTTCAAAATTATATCCCATATGAGTGTCAAACTATGTATACTGTAAGGCCGGTTTTCATGCACCAGGTGACAATCAATTCCATATCAATGCACCCTTTGGGGAGTTATTTCCACGAAGTACCCTAGTACCAGAGCCACATCCAAAGGTTAACTAAACTTTTCCTATAATAAAAACTTTAAAGATTCAATATTTTCATACATATATATTACATCTCTTTAGATAAATATTAATTAAATTACAAAAACACACACCTGAGGATCATAAATGTATAGCACCTTTAAAAAATTTGACACATAAACAAATGGTCCATAAGTGAGAAACATCATCACCTACTACGTTTTTAATAACTAGAACCCTTATTAGATATATCATAAATGATAACTTTCATCAAAACTAGGGAAAATAAAACATAATAAAGGGTGGGCTAAGATGCTCAGTAGGGTTAAACAAGGGATATATGAACATATCATGAGTATATCAGCATGATAAAATGAGAATAACATTTGAAAACCATACCATTTATATCATTGATCATAAACCTAAATTTTGGAATAAATATTGGTAGTTTATATGACATGAATCATTATATAATCAAAGAACACAAACCATCAGATCATAACATTGGCATAAGACATTGATTTGTGGAAAAAATATAATATTATAAAATCATTTTCCTAGTAGTCCAAGGCACACTACCAAGACTATCATAGTGGATTGGTTTCACTCCTCAAACCATCATAGTAGACAAGGTTCACTCAAAAGACTATCATAGTGGGAAAATTCCCTTACTGAACTGGTTTCAATCCCCATTCCACTCCTATTTATCTCATGAGATATCAATATTTACCTAATGCATTGAAGATATATATAGGTCCCACAAATCACATAATGAAATTCATATATATATAAATCAAAAAATAATAAAAAATTAATAATATTATAAAACATTAAATTAAATGGGTTTCATAAAAATTTCATCATAAAATAATCTATTGAAAATAAATAGGTTTCATAATGATTTCAACATTTCATCAAAGCATAACCTTTTGAAAAAGAAAAGTGGGTTTCTTAAGAATCTTATCATGGAATAACCAATGGAAGAGAAACAGGTTTCATAAAAATATTGTCATCCAAAAAATAAACTATTTAGAGAAAGGATAAGAATGGTATCCTCAATTCATATCCTTGAAAATTCATAAGTAACAACAAAGGACATATTCTTATATGGAAAATTATTTTGAATGAAAAATCACTTGGACCATTTCTTAAAAAATGTCCTTTATTTGAAAATCATATTTTTTAATTTAAAAATTCATAAAATATCGTGGATATCATTTTATTTTAAAATAACCATTAAATTTATAAATTTATATTCAAATAAAATAATGTTCATGACATCGGAAAATTTTCATTCATGTCATACACATTAAAATAATGATTACATTCACATTTTTAGTAAAAACCAAATAAACCTTATTTGGAATAAAACAAGAAGATTCCTTTCAAAAATATGTGAAAATTAAAATATGGGTAAAAATATATTTAATAAATAATTTTTATAATGTTAAATTATTTTTGAAATCATTTTTAGAAAACATGGTTTGGATAAAAATAGTTATCAACCGAAGAGAGAAATAAAGGCATTTTTTCTTAAAAAATAATTTTAAACTCTTAAGTTCATAAAGAGAAGAAAATGAAGTGAAACATTCATTATCAATAAATAACTATACTAGAATAAATATACTTAGTTTCTTGATATATAAATCATAATATTTCATCATTGGATTTATAATCATGAGCAATACCGATAAAAGATGAGATTGTAAAAAAAACCATTACCACCGTGGTAACTTTGAATTGTAATATCTATAAATGAATAACATTAAATGAAACTTATAATATCACAAGAATAAATAAATTCATTATATTACATTTCAAAGGTTTTATATATACACCTAATAAGATAATATAGGTGCATAGCATAACATATGTCTCAATGAAGGTAAATTGAGAAGAAAATCCCTTCTCTTAAGTCTAGACTTCCTTCATACAAATTAAAATCTCCTATATGATAAATATATGTTTATTAAACATATATTACAGAACCATATATATATAATACCATATATTATTTACATATGACATTTTATTACCCATTTATTAATAATTCTATGTTAAAGTCACGTTTTGGGAAATAAATATTTTATTTTTTGTGTATGTTTTGATTGGTTATTTTTTTCCTATAAATTTTATAATAGCTAAATCATATCCATAATGTTAAAAAATTTATAAATATAAAATACATGTGTATTTATAGTAATATTTAAAAGTTATACATTGAAAATAAAAAAATGTTCATGGAGACGACAGACCGTATGTACGTATGAATATTGTCTATATTTTCTTGATGTGTTGAAAGAAATAAAGTAGAATAATATATTAAAATTAACTAATAATTATTATATCATATATATATATATAATATTTTCACTAAACTCATCCTTGTTACATTCTATGTAAATCGTGAACAAATCACATTGCTTCGTTAGGCGGTAGTCCGTCGTACACACAAGCGACGTTATCATATTCACAAAAAGTGGAAATTAAGTAGTTATATGTGATATAATAATTAAAAAAGTATAATAATTTAATAATTATAATATTAAAACATATAATACATCATTATATCCTTTCATTATAGGTAGTTATGGAAAAAAATAACATCGGTTCGTGAGGTGGTAATCAGTCGTACACATGGAGGATGATTTCGTATCTAATTTGATGTAAGTGGAGATGTTTGTAGGTAATGAAATTAACATAAAAAATATAATTATATTAAATATAATAAGGTTATTATATCATTTTGGTTTAATAATAATTGAAGTAGGTGGAGGAATAAATAAAATAAAATTGCTCATTAGATAATGTTACGTCTTCTTCGGGTAACCTCCTTAGGATTTCATGAAAAGCCTTCATGAGTTGGATTTCTGAACAAAATAAGGATTATTGGATTAGATTAGTGAATTAATTAAGATTTTTGGATATGAATTGTATTATAAAAATTCTTTTGTAAATATGAATAATATAGGAAAATGGTAGACCTTTAATAAGTGAGGTGAGTGGAACACCTATAGTTTTTGGAATGAAAATTGTGTACCCATGTTTTTAACATGATACAAGGCTAAATAAATGGACCATAATCTATAATTAGACATGATAAGGTATATATATATCCATAAAATTGGTTTAGGAAAAGTTTTGGGTCATTTTTAACCTATATCTTTCTAGTTTAACCCCTGGTAAACCCATTTTTACCTTAACCGTGGAAATGATTTTTACGGTTTTACTATTTGTTATATTAAAAAATTAAGTTAAATTTATTAGATAATATAAATTATTATTATTATTATAAATGTGTAATTTATTTTTTCAAATTCAATTCATAGAAGTGGGAAATTTTAATTTAAAATTAAACCTGTCAACGTGATGAGAAAGCGGTTTTCAAAATAGAGAATGTTCAAAAGAGTAAAAAGTTTTTATATTAAAAATAAATATGAAAATGATTCCAATGAAATATATTAGATTAATTGATATATAATTGAAATAATTTTATTTTAAAACACATTTTTAAAAAATCATTATAAATTATTTAAATGAAAATGTAGTCTTAAATAAAAACCAGTATTATTCACTATTCATCGGAAAATTAATCTTTTCATAAAAAAACCAAAGAAATCACCCTAAGATAATTTAAAAAAGATAATTTCAAAAATGAAATTTATTTTATTAAATTAATTTTATAAAATTGTAAAAAATTAATTTTTTTACTGTTCAAAAAATGAAATAAAAAACATTTTTTTTTGAAAAATAGTATTTTTGAAACATATAATGACTTTACAAAAAATTAAGTATTTTTATCAATATGTACTCATTATATAAAAAAATTATACATAATACTTAAAAAAATTATTTATAATCCTTCCTAAAAGTTTAACGTCTAGGTAATAATAGTCTTGTTTAAATAATAATATTAACAGTCTGTCATGGTTCGTTAAAACTTAGTAATCTATGTTATGGAAGATATCGAAGAAATTTAATATATTCAAAAAATATACATTTAATAAAATATCGGGGTCATACATGCTTGGTCATATTTTTATAGATCCTCATGGTTCTCATTTTTTATTTACTTCACCCATTAAATGAGTTTAAAAATTTTCTTATGTTTAAAAAGGTGTTCAAAGGTGGTTTGGGCCATAAATCTCATCAAATATGTCTATTTATTCCCCCATCATAGAATTTTACATCATGAACAATTATTTTACATCATAAATATTCATGAAACAAATCCCCATGTGTGCATTTACAGTGTAAATTTTTGTTATGAAACTTTTGGGGTGTGTCATGTCATGACACATATGAGTAACAACATGACACATAGTCATATTCTTATGGGTTATTTATATCACATGCCTTAGTTTTATGTATTTTATTCAATAATTTTTACATTTTAAGTAGTAAATTTAGGATTTTAATTACTCATTTCCATCCCCAAACACTTTTTCACCCTGTTTCTTTAATTATGACTCCCTAAAGCATCCTGTTATTATCCTTCATTGTGGAAGGCCCTATTTTGATGGAAATCGTTATCATCTAGATTATTTTACTTTTTTTCCATAAAATATTTTCTCTTGAAAAATATAAAAAATTCATTAAATATCAAGGAAATAATTAATATTTTGAATAAAAAATAGTTTAATTTAATAATAAAAATTATGCATGAAATGTATGTATCAAATCCTCCCACACTTGAATTTACACTATTCCTAAAGGTTGAACTCACAACATACTACAATGGATGTTCACATTACCATGATTAAAAATAAATGCTAATAAATTAAATTGATTAGATGTGGGATTAAATTTTTAAGAATCTCATAATAAAATTCATCAGTGCCTCACTTTTTAAATAAAAAAACAACCAAGTATTTTTCTTTTCCTTATTTAAAATAGCCAAGATTTTTCATTCATCCATATTTATTTTTCAATTAATTATTAATATGAATTCCATTTATAATTTACATCAATTTAATTTTTTTCATGCATCATTAAAGTACAATAATAAATGAGGTATGAATATACCTTGAAAACATGTAACTTATCATAGTATTTCAATGCATCTAGAATATCCTCTGTGAAAAAACAGATATCAGAGTAAACCATGAGGACTTTTCATTATAGTTAACATGTCTCTATGGCATTAGGTGTAAGAACCCTATTTTTGTATGAGGTACATATTCTTTAAATTTAATTATAATTCTTCATATTGGGCATATTATGAATTCCTAATTAGGTTACAAAAGTTTTGAGGGTGTTTGGGGCTCGTTTGGAGCTCGAAACCCAGACTGATGGAAGAAACAACTAGGTCTCATGATTAATAGAAATCGTGCGGCCCATCCATCATGGTTTCTCCTAACCATGTGGTGGTGTTTATAAGGTAAAATTAGGGTGAATGGATTTACCTAATCATTCTTCCAAGGCTTCACTCCCATTCCAAAACTCAACATTTTTTAAAAGACTATAATGGCATAGAAGGTACACGATTTCTCAAACTATATAGCCAAACCATGTGGGTTCCCCCTTAAGGAAGAGTCTAGAACATGGTTGGCACCTAGTTTTTCTAGCAGTGCAAAAAAAATCATGCATCCCAGTAATGTTTTTGTAAAATGACTATTTTCCCCTAAATTTATAATTAAATCACCCTTCCTTATTATTTCTATTTCCCAATGGATAAAGACGCATTTCTTCACCTGTATGAGCTCCCAATTCTCTCTTCAAAGGTTTTGATCTTATTTCATTATCCAGTCTCCAATTATAGATTTGATCATCATGTTTGATTCTGTTGTACCTCTCGTACCCCTCGTGGTTTGATTTTCATGATCACAATCACTCACTTATTTATCTAATCCTCTTTCAAGTGTTTTTGGATGATAGGAATCATTTCAGGTTACCAAGGAATTGGGCCAATCAAGGTGAAGCCAAGAAAGGAGCAAAGTGCATTGTTTTCATGTGCACCGGCCAACCGGTGGCTCAGCACCGGCCAGCCGGTAGTGCCTGGGCAGAGAGTCTCCTCACTGTCCAGAGCACCGGCCAACCGGTGGCCTCGGCACCGGCCAGCCGGTGGAGCCCAGACAGAATGGCAAGCTACTTTCTTGCCACCGGCCAACCGGTGGCCTCACCACTGGTCAGCCGGTGGCGCCTGGACAGAAGCATCCACCCATCTCCAAGGCACCGGCCAGCCGGTGGCCCTATACCGGTCAGCCGGTGGATCCAGTCAAACTAGCCGTTGGGCTTTTGACCAGCCTGTCCACTTGGCCTCCAACGGCTCCGAAAGCCTCTCCAACGGCTCCAAAGGCCTCTAACGGCCATATGAGGGTTCCCCCTCTATAAATAAAGGACCTTGAAGCCCCGGAACCTAAGACACATGTACGGAAGCCCACGGGACATATTTAACATCATTTGGCGAACCTCCGGCGGACTTCCTCCAAGGAACCCCAACTGCTCCAATCCAATTCCACATCCAAGGAGCACCACCATAGAAGCTTGGGAGTGCACGTCTTCAACTCCAATCATCCATTGGCGCCCAAGGCTTCTCCCCAATTACGGTTTTTATTGTTTATCATTTTTGAGCTTTAATTTGGGTTTGTGCCTACAAACCTCATCTCTTTCTCTCATCCTCTTCTTTGGGTTTTCACACCACCTTCAAGGTGTGAAGAGGTTAGTCAAGCCTTTCCTTTTAAAAGGCTTGAGTCAAAGGTGAGCTAGCCTTCACCCGTAAAAAGGCTAGTGGGTTTCTTGCTCAAACCATTAAAAAGCAAGCTGTAATAGGTGAGCTAGACTTCACCTGTAAAAAGGCTAGTGGGTTTCTTGCTACAACCATTGAAAAGCAAGCGGTAGTAAATCTCTCAATGGTTGAGTTGGGAGCGGAGACGTAGGCCGGGTTTTAGGCCGAACTCCGTTATCAATTCTTGTGTCTTGCCTCTTTATTTCCGCTGCACTTTCACTTTGATTTTTAATTTCTTAATCATTTTTTAAAAGGCAATTCACCCCCCCTCTTGCCATCACTTCCTTTCTTTCTCCGACCAACAATTGGTATCAGAGGCAAAATTTGAGTAATACCTTCACCGGTTTCAAATTCAAGATCCATTGTGATGGCTTCAACCTCTTTCGCCCCCGAAGGCTTTTCTTTGGGTCGTGCTCCATTTTTTGATGGAACCGACTACACTTATTGGAAAACTCGCATGACCACATTTCTTAAAAGCATTGGTTATCCTATTTTTAAAATTGTCATGCATGGTTATTCACTTTCTTCTCCCGATGAATCCAAATGGACCCCCGAAGACATTGCAAATTTTGAGCTTGATGGCAAAGCCATGAATGCTCTTCATTATGGGTTAGACCGTAATGAATTTAATCATATTTCTACTTGCTCATCTTCTTATGAAATTTGGAATCTTTTAGAATTAACCCATGAAGGTACTAAAGGCGATTACAAGCCCGATTGTCCACTCAACAAGAAAAAGGCCAAGCAAAAGGAAAAGAAAAAGGCATTCAAGGCCACATGGAGTGATAGCTCCACATCCTCCTCCTCCTCAAGCGACAATGGTAACAAATGCCTAATGGCATTCCATGAGGTAACATCTTCCGACTCCTCATCCTCTTGTTCTTCAAATTCAAATTCTTTCAATCACATGTCTTATGAGGATCTCCAACATGCGAGAGATCAATTGGAGGAAGGTTTTCACGAACTTTCTTCCAAATTTGTTTCTTTAAAAAAGAATTTCAAAAAACTTACTTCCGAAAAGGAACAACTTCTCAAAGAAAAGGAGGAGTTGTCCCTCAAAATCCAAAACTTTCCCGATATTGATTCCATGGAATCAACCATCAAAGATTTAAGGGAATCCCTTGCCAAGTTCACCCAAGGGGAACAAAATCTGACCAAACTACTTGGTTCCCAATGTATATCTAGAACCACCCAAGGGCTTGGCTATTCCAAGCAAGCTTCCTCTTCCCATGCACCTACTATTTTTGTAAGGGGGAGCTCTCAAAACAAATTTTGCAATTATTGTAAAAAACCCGGGCACCTAATCTATGAGTGCAATTGCAAAAATGCCCGGTATGGCCGGCCCAAAACTATTTCTTTTAATGATGAATTTTTTAGGAGAATACCCGCCACTAGACAAGTATGGATTGAAAAATCCCTTTTAGCGAGTCTTACCGGCCCAAAATTTGTCTCGGTTTGATAATCCTCTCCCCGGAGTTTTGTTGTTTTTATTTAGGGGGAGTTAGGATCGTTTAATCCCTTTTGATTTCAATTTCAAAATTTTCGATTCAAACTTTCAATTTCAACACTTGGTTTCAAATTTTTTTAATTTCAAACTGTTATTCAATTTTTCATTTCAAAACTTTCAATTCAAACTGTTATTCAATTTTTTCATTTCAAAATTTTTGATTCAAAACTTTCAATTCAAATTTCAAAAATTTCAATTCGTTTAAAATCTCTATCTTGTTTTTCAAATGTTTCCCTCAATCAAGTTTTATGCCCCGTGCTATTTTGAAAATCACAAAGGGGGAGAAATTCTTGGTTGATTGGGGGAAAAATCTTTGCTTTCTTTTCAATTAATCCTTTAAAGCATGCCTCTTTGTTTTGTATTTTACATTGATTGTTTTGGTGATTGTGATCATCAAAATAGGGGGAGATTGTTGTACCTCTCGTACCCCTCGTGGTTTGATTTTCATGATCACAATCACTCACTTATTTATCTAATCCTCTTTCAAGTGTTTTTGGGTGATAGGAATCATTTCAGGTTACCAAGGAATTGGGCCAAGCAAGCTGAAGCCAAGAAAGGATCAAAGTGCACTGTTTTCATGTGCACCGGCCAATCGGTGGCTCAGCACCGGCCAGCTGGTAGTGCCTGGGCAGAGAGTCTCCTCACTGTCCAGAGCACCGGCCAACCGGTGGCCTCGGCACCGGCCAGCCGGTGGAGCCCAGACAGAATGGCAAGCTACTGTCTTGCCACCGGCCAACCGGTGGCCTCACCACCGGTCAGCCGGTGGCGCCTGGACAGAAGCATCCACCCATCTCCAAGGCACCGGCCAGCCGGTGGCCCTGTACCGGTCAGCCGGTGGAGCCAGTCAAACTAGTCGTTGGGCTTTTGACCAGCCTGTCCACTTGGCCTCCAACGGCTCCGAAAGCCTCTCCAACGGCTCCAAAGGCCTCTAACGGCCATATGAGGGTTCCCCCTCTATAAATAAAGGACCTTGAAGCCCCGGAACCTAAGACACATGTACGGAAGCCCACGGGACATATTTAACATCATTTGGCGAACCTCCGGCGGACTTCCTCCAAGGAACCCCAACTGCTCCAATCCAATTCCACATCCAAGGAGCACCACCATAGAAGCTTTGGAGTGCACGTCTTCAACTCCAATCATCCATTGGCGCCCAAGGCTTCTCCCCAATTACGGTTTTTATTGTTTATCATTTTTGAGCTTTAATTTGGGTTTGTGCCTACAAACCCCATCTCTTTCTCTCATCCTCTTCTTTGGGTTTTCACACCACCTTCAAGGTGTGAAGAGGTTAGTCAAGCCTTTCCTTTTAAAAGGCTTGAGTCAAAGGTGAGCTAGCCTTCACCCGTAAAAAGGCTAGTGGGTTTCTTGCTCAAACCATTAAAAAGCAAGTTGTAATAGGTGAGCTAGCCTTCACCTGTAAAAAGGCTAGTGGGTTTCTTGCTACAACCATTGAAAAGCAAGCGGTAGTAAATCTCTCAACGGTTGAGTTGGGAGCGGAGACGTAGGCTGGGTTTTAGGCCGAACTCCGTTATCAATTCTTGTGTCTTGCCTCTTTATTTCCGCTGCACTTTCACTTTGATTTTTAATTTCTTAATCATTTTTTAAAAGGCAATTCACCCCCCCTCTTGCCATCACTTCCTTTCTTTCTCCGACCAACAGATTCCTCTTGGTAAATTCTTCAATCCTTACACTTAGTTCATCGTTTTTCTTTCCCTCGATGACACTACTATGATGCGCACTCATATGCCCTATTTTCATAGTGCTGATCTTTTCATCTATTTTATTCTAATCTAATCCAATCTAAGGGTCAATAATGTACAAGGATAGTTATATATGATTGAGTTTGTTGTTCAGTTATTTTTCTTTAAAAGTATCAGCATTTATAAATTTTTTTCATTGTTCCACACATTACTTTCACTAAGAGTTTATCTATAAATTGATATAACTTTATTATAATCATTGTACTCGTATTCTAGAGGCCTACCTATAAATCCTTTTTAAATCATTATAGTTTGTGACCTCAATGTTGTCCAACCTAGGTAGGGTTCTTCCATAGTTATGCCTTCTTACCCTTATTATAATTATTCAAGACACTATTCTGGTGTGATGGATTGACCATGCTAATGGTAAGTCTCTTTTTAAATAACATTAATTATGATTAAACAATTTATAGAACATGTATATTATGTAAAATTACCACTTTTCCTTTTATGGTATGTGATTCAACTTATCTAATGAATTATTATTTTCTATTTATATTTATAGATATCACTCAGTCTAGCTAATTGTATTTTGAATTCAATTAGTTTTATGTATTAATTAACCTTACCACCTTAGATGAAGGGTAATGTAATGAAACTAATTAATTAATAAATCTAAAGTATATATGTATAGATATCACTTTTCCCTTTCCTTATAATTAATGGAACTAGGTTTCATGTCCTTAATTGACCTTTTCACTTGGGATGAAAGGTAATGGAATGAACCTAATGACTTATCTATTGGATTGAGTATTACATGGACTAAAATTAATAATGAAATATATATAATTATAAGGTTCCTATTGGATATGGATATTTTATTCATTATAATAGTGTTCATACATGATCCATCCTTGATTTCCTGAGGGAATACATTGAGTGTTCAGAGGATGGAATTCTGATTAAAGGAGTTGGTTTCCAAGGGAGATACCAACCTTGGAACATAGAACTTGTCTACTAGAGGATTACCAACATGATTTTGAAAGATTACTTTGATAACACATCATATATTAGGATGCATTGGATACACTCCTTGGATATATCTTGAGATAATACTACAAGTTGTCCAATCTCGAAGTTCAATGATGCATTAGTTACCCCTTTGACCCTATTTATTATTATCATGATCTATTTAAGTTTTACTGAAACTTACACATGACTTACCTATATAAACTAAACCTAAATAAATTAATTAAAATATCTCATGTTCAGAGACATTACCAGCTGAGGTTGAAGCAGGTATGAGTTATTATTTTTTTATTGATTTAATTTTATATATATCTTCATGCTGCTCATTTTATATTCACATACTGAATTGTACAAACATATTTGGTGGTGGCCTACTAATATTTATGTCACCACCTATCTAAGATACCATTGGTATCTTGGAAGATTATATGATCACATGTATGGAAAAGGGGAATCATCCTGCCTTTGACACATAACTTTCTTACTTTCTTAGGATAGAGCTTGGTATCATATGATTGAGATGGAGATTGGGGTGCTTGGATAGTTTTTTTGTCTCTTTTGTTCTTCTATATAGAATTAATTATACTATGTTCCTACTACCATGAATAATTTTTTTCCTAATTTCTAGAGACATGAACTTACATCATCATCTTTTTTATACTGTATTTTTGATATTTTGACTTTATTACTATTATCTGGATGATTATGCTTATCTTCTACTACCGGTTTTGTTTATTAATTATATTTATTCCACTATTGTTATCCATCCATTTTATATATCTATATCCAATATAATCCAATATTAAATGAGGGTATAGTATCCCCAAATACACACCATATTCCCGTGTTATGGGTTGGTATCATCTAGCATATGGGGAGGCATGCTTGGGGCCATGTGGAAAATCGATTTTGGGCAACCTTTGAGTGGCACCTGGGTTGAGATTTCACAAAGTGGTATCAGATCTGTTCTTTTATTTTTTATTATTATTGTAGAATATAGATTATATATTATGAACTTTTTTGGAACTTGGTTATAATATATTCATGAGAGTAGCTAACCCATATTCATGGTAAATACCATGTTTTTTTGAAAATAAGAAATTATTATTATTTATTTCTCTTATTATAGTTGATATACTTTCACCATTGGGTGATACACATGGATTATGGTATTTTTATGCTTTATAGAGATCTTACCTTGGCCTGGTATGACAAGGATAATTGTTACATACATCATTATAGAAACCTATAATTCACATGTTATGCATATTCTATTCCATATAGGTTCATTTCATTGCTTTCATTTCCTATGTTTCTTGTTATTGCTGATTGATCCATGGATTTTACATATTCATGTGTTACTAGCATCTTCATCGGGGTAATGAAATTGGTTATTTAATTTATTAACATCAATGTAAATATTTTTCCCTGTACAGTTTGATGGAGGCGTATTAAATAGATGGTTTCTACCCATGCCAGTTATCTACTTCTGGTTACATGAGCTGGTATTTGGATTCGATTGTGTGATTAGCAGTTTCAATTCATGAGGTGTATGGGCCCTTGTGAATTTGAATGGGTAATTAACTAATCCAGTCTATCTTATATTACCCATTATATTCTAAGATCGAATTTTATGGGGACTAATTTACATTAAATGGGTGTCAATTTCAGTTATAAATTGTACGGGCCTTTATTAGTAGGGAATGGTGATCTATTTAATAAAGCCTTGGTATATTTATATAATAAAATAAAAACTTTAAATGTAAATCTTAACATATATAATTAAATGGTTTCTAGTAAATGAATAGAATAAGATTAATTGACCCTTCACCTAATGAAAACTATGTAAATTAAATTTGAACACTTACCAATACTCTGTCCTTCTAAGTGGGTAGTTGGGTAAGTATACATTAGGTAGTATCCCCTTTTCCTTATGATCTTCTTCCTCTAGTAACTCTATTTGTTTTCAAATTTGTTCTAAGATTTGTTCTTGGAAATTGTAGAACCATGTCACCATGACATCCAATAGATTTTATCCATGAGGATGGTGGCGATCATGGTCTAGATGTAGTGGTCTATGAGCCACTAGTTATCCCTCCAATAGTGGCACATGAGGCTCCACTTATTATAACTGAATTGGGCATTGATTCTCAACTTTAAGAATGTTTCTTACATTTTATGTCATCTATATAGGGTGATCCATTACATGCACCAACTATGTCTGATCAAACTAATGAGTCCACGTAGTCGCATCCTCCTATGTTTTTGGGTGATGACACTCTTAAGGTTGGTGAGACTAAGATAGAGGTAATTATTTCTATCTTTGAGAATTAATAAATTCATATATAGAGGAGGGTCAATATTTCCACCTACATGTTGTGTGATTCCTCCATGCATTGGTGGGATATGATTTCTCAAGTTGGTCATCATTAGGGAATGGTCTAGGCAGACTTCTAGACTACCTTCTAGGATTAATTTTTCCCTCAGTTGTTGAGAGCAGACCGAGACAGAGAGTTCATGCACCTGGAGTAGGGTGTTATATCTATTATGGATGACTTAGTGTGTTTTAATGACTTACAATGCTTTACACCACTTTTGTATGGGGATGAGCTATCGTAAGAAATAATCTTCGTGGATGGGATTTAGTTTTCCATATACTTTTATCTGAATTTCTCCAGCTATATAAGTTTTCTAAGATCATTTATTAGGCTCTTATCACTGAGTGAAATTTTATATAATAAAATAGTGTCAGGCATAGAGGTTCCATAGCAGGAATCATAGCCTTGAGGTTTCTCATCAGAGCAGTGGTGACCAAAGTATCCACACTAGAAGCTCTATTATATTACATTATTGTGGATAGGGACTTGTTATAGTTTTTTCCTTACGGACACATGGGACATCTTTAGAGAATCTATAAGACCTATCTACCTACTTCGAGTGGAAGAGGATTTGCACCAGCTCCGCAACTAGGGGTTGAATCTATTATGTCATATTAGCCTAAGATTTGAAGTATCACCAATAGGATAGGCTGAGGAGGTGTTCATGGTCGTGGTATCCACAATTATAGCTATTAGTGATAGCATAGTGGACCTTCTCAGGGTAGTTTATATGTATAACAGTTTCATGGATCAAGCCAGTTTCATGCCTTGCAACTGATGCTTGAGGATCATAGTGCATGACTATCTACTATATGAGGTACTATTCTGATAGGCTCTACTATTGTAAATACTTTGTTTGATACATGATCTTATTATACATTAATCTCCTTATCAACTATGAAAAGTATTAGGTGGTAAATTTATTACTATTGTGGTGTGATGACCTAGGACATATTGTTGGGTGCCCAGTTAGAGGCCATACGACAATGCAGGGATTGTCCCCTTGAGTTAGGTAGTTATCCCTTCTTATGTGACATCTTCATCATTGAGTTGATAGGATTCAATATCATTCTCAATATGGACTGGTTGGTCCCATATCACACCTTTTTTGGATTTTTATCACCATGGGATATCATTTACATCACCAGAGGGAAATAGTTATCTTCACAATGGTGATTGGAATGTATAGGACATTAGACCTAGAGCATAAATTCTTGGGATGGGTGTAGTGACCACCTAAATTTATATTCATTTTATAGATGATTAAGGCTTTAATCAGATTTAATTTCCTCCAATTGTATATCATTTCAGGAACATATTTCATGATGATTTTTCGGGATTACCTCCTGAGATAGAGGTAGAGTTTATGATTGAGATTATTCTAGGAGAAACTCCAACATCTATTCCTCCATATATAATGACACCAACTGAGCTCCAGGAGCTCAAGAGATGGTTGTTGGATTTGGAGGTCAAGGTTTTTATCTAAACGAGCACTTCATCTTGGTGTTCACCCATTCTTTTTTCTAAGAAGTCAGATAGGACCCATCATTTATGTGTGGATTACCAATGGTTGAATCAACTTACTGTTAATAAATGATATCTAATACCTTTAATATTTTATCTCTTTGACTATATTCTAGGATTTAGGGTGTTCTCAAAGATTAACATGAGATCGAGTTATCATCATGTATGATTCAGGCCTTCAGATATACTGTGTATAGCTTTCAGAAGTCGGTATGCTTTATATGAGTATCTATTTATGTTTGTTTGGACTTAAAAATTCACCCACCATTTTCTTGGCCTTTATAAATAGGGTTTTCCACCCATATCTGGGTTAATTATTTTGTTTTTGTGGATGAATTCTTTGTGTATTATCATACTTGGATCGACCATGATAAACATATTGATATCATTTTGAATACACAAATAGAAAAATATCTACATGATAATAATTCTAATTACCACTTCTATATCAACAAAGTTTACTTATTGGGTTGTATTATCTTAGAATCAGGAGTATTCAATGACCTGTAGAAGTTGAGTGATGTGGTTTCCTAGGAAAATCACAAGAACATATTTGATATACAGAGTTTCTTGGGGATGGATGGATATTATGGGTGTTTCATATAAGACTTATCATGCCTTGCTACACCTCTTAACGATATTACTAAGAAGGGTGTGATGTTATTGTATTCTGCAGTGCACAATAAGGCCTTTCAAGATTTGAAAGGAAGGCTTACTTAGACATCGAATATTATTCTTCATGACCCTAGAAAATACTATACAATTATTTTAATGCATGGGAATCAGGCTACGTGTAGTGAAAATGTAGTAGGATATAGTCACTTTTTACAAGTCTCGTGAGTTGATACCTCACGAGTGTAATTTCCCAACACACAACCTCGAGGTAGAAATTATGATCCATGATTGACTCTATTGGAAACACTATTTGATGGGATAAAATTTTTTAATGTATATAAACAAAAAGAGCCTAAAATATATCTTTATTTAGAATTACTTGAATTGTATATAGTTAATATGGGTCAAATAAATTCATTTTTTTGAGTTTCAACTTGCATATACTACTCGAAAGGGAAATGTGATGGTTGATGCGTTGAGCTAGAAAATTAAGGCACTAGCCATACAGGAATCCATCGGTGAATAGAAATTGATGGCTATATGTTCTAACATGAATCTATAGTTTCATGAGATTCATGAGAAGTCTTATCTTATGACCTTAGTATTTATCTCTTCACTCTTGGATAGGGTGAAGAGAAGTTATTTTTTAGATCTTGAGGGGTTGGTTCTCTAAGAGAGTATTTCTAGTGACGACCCACCTCTAGATTGGTCTTTTGATGGAGATAAAATCCTATGTATACATGGAAATGTATGGGTTATTATAGATATAAGAGATTAACTAATGTGAGAGTCCCACACTTCTTTGTGGTAAGTTCATCCAATCATCTCTAAGATTTATCCTAATATACATCGCTAGTGTTGTTGGATAGGGATAAAATGTCAAATTCTAGGTTTTATTGGTTGATATTCCACCTGTCAGTAGGTGAAGGCGGAGAACTAGTGACCTACTATCTTGATACAGCCATTTCAAGTCCCAAAATGGAAATGTGAATATGTTTCAAGGCATTTTATAGTCGGCTTATGGAGGTTACCTTGAGGTAGAGACATAGTTTGGGTAGACATGGATTGACTAACTATATTAGACCACTTCCTTACTATCTAGGAGACTTTCTCAATTGATGAGCTGGGAAGATTGTATGTTTGTGGGATCATAAGACTACATGAGGACCCTTATAATATCATTTTATATTGGGATTCTCATTTCACATCAATGTTATGGTAGGGGTTACAGAGATATATGGGTACATTGGTGCTCCTAAAAACAAATTTTCACCCATAGACCAATGGACAATAAAAATAGATGATATAGGTGTTAGAGAACATTCTTCAAGCATGTTTCCTTGATTTTAGTGGTTCTTTTGAGAATCATATCCCACTCATAAATATATCCTATAATAATTGTTATATGGAGATTAATCATATGGATATATATGAGGACGTATATGGTAGGTCTTTTTGTTCACCATTATGTTGGTTAGAGTCCAGAGAGGCATCACTACTAGGTCCTCATCATGGGTAGGAGAATTCAAAAAAGGCATGATTAATCAGGTATCATATTTCTATCAAATAATATAGAAATAAATAGTATGTAAATCTTTTTTGAAGACCTCTAGAGTTCATGGTTGGGATTTTATTTTCTTGTGGGTATCACCCAAACATGGGAATAGATGGACACATAGGAAAGGGAAGCTTTCACCTCATTATGTTGGGCCATTTGAGATATTCGATAGATTTGGGATGATATCCTTTCAATTTCTATTATATCAGAGTCATTGTTACATACATGACATCTTTCAAATTTCATAGATTTTCCATTACCATACTAACCCATATCATACTTTTGATCCTAAGGATGTCAAGTTGGATGGTGATGCTTCATTTAAGGATTATCCCATATGTATCGTTCACTAGAGCATAAAGGATCTGTGACTCTGGTCTATCACGTTAGTGTGGATGATATAGAAGCATGGTCATGTACAAGTTAATACTTAGGAGCAGGAGGCTGATGTACATGCCCAGTGGCTAGGTTTGTTCTTGGAAAAAAATTCCTCCCTTGGAAGGGTGACTTGGGGAAAAGTTCCTTTAAATGAGAAGACTGTAAGAACCTAGTTTTTCTATGAGGTATGGTTCCTTTAAATTTTGGTATTATTCTTTATAATGTACTTGTTATGGGTTCTTAATGAGGTTATGGAAGTATCGGGGGTGTATAAGGATTTTTCAAATCTCATAACCCCGAATGATGAAAGCAATAACTAGGGAACACTATTTTTAAAAATCATGAAACCCATCCCATATGGTTTCTTATAACCATGTGGTTGTGTTTTAGTTGTAAAATCAGGGAACACTACTTACCTTATCTATGTTCCTAGGGTCGCATGCCTATTTGAAAACTCTATAGCTTTTTGTAGATCCAAATGGAATGTTTAGCACATAGTTTCTCAAACCATGCATCCAAACTATGTGGGTTCCCTCTTAAGGCAGAGCTTGGCATAGGTTTGGTGCATAGTTTGGCCAATTGTGTGGTAAAACTGTGCGACCATATGATTTTTGCTGTAAAAATAAAATTTTCCCCTAAATTTATAATTAGATCACCCCTCCTTCCTAGTTCTATTTCCTAGGGAACAAAGGCTCCTTTCTTCACCCAAAGAGAATTCAAGCCTCTCTTAATAGGTTTTGATCCTATTTTATTTTTCAGCCTCCAATTTGAGATCTGGTCATCACTTTATATTCCATTTGGTAATTTCTTCAATCCTTAGGCTTAGTTCATCATTTCACTTTCCCTAAATGATGCTATTTTTGATGCAGACTGATATGTACTATTTTCAAGGCATTAATACGCTCTTCTATTTTCTTTCAATCAATTCCTAACTAAAGGTAGATATTCGATGAGGATAGTTTTATAGGCTTAATTTAGGTGTTCTATGACTTTTCCCTAAATTTATTTACATTTATAAATTGTTTTCATTGTATCATATGCCAGTTTCTCCAAGAATTTCCCTTTAAATTGACGTGCCTTTATTATAATCATTGAACTCATATTATAGAGCCCTACCTGTACATGATTTTTATGGTGTCAGAGGTTGTGAACTCAACTTTGTCCACCCAAATTAGGGTGCATCCTTAGTGATTCCCTCTTACCCTTGTTATAATTATTTAAGACGCCATTTAGGTGTGATGGCTTGACCCTGATAATGGTAAGTCCCTTTTAAAATAAAATGAATTATAATTTAACAATGGTTAGCACATGTGTATTTTATACAATCACTACTTGAACTTTTATTATAGGTGTTTTAATTTATCTAATGGATTATTATTTGGAAAGTATATCTATAGATATCACTCATCCTAGAAAATTGTAATTGTAATTGAATTGATTTTATGTATTAATTAAACTTGTCACCTTAGATGAAGGGTAATTGAATAAACCTGGTGAATTATCAAATGGAAGGTTATATGTATAGATATCACTTGTCCCTTTCTTTATAATTAATTGAACTATGTTTCAAGTCCTTAATTAACCTATTAACTTAGGTTGAAAGGAAATTAAATGAACTTAATTAATTATATATTAGATTGAGTATTACATGGACTAAAATGAATAATGAAATATATCATTATAAGGTTCCTATTTCTTATAGACCTTTTTATCTTTATAGGATTGTTCATACTTGAGCCAACTTTGGATTCCTGAGGGAATTCCTTGAGTACCCATAGGATGGAATTACAATTCAAGGATCCAGTTTATAGGGGAGATACCCACCTTGTAACATGTCCCTGGTATACTAGATCATTCTTGATATGATGTTGTAGGATCCATTCACTCTCTCTCACTCTATTGATATTATGATTCCTTGGATACTCTCCTTGTATCCATATTGATGTATTCAGACACATAGCACCATGGATTCGCCCCAATAGGCATAGTCATGATTAGCCTGAGATTACTATGGATGAGCTACATGGACTCAGTTAGACTCTTTTACAATGGAATTCCTTGGGTGAGCCCCTTGTATTACACTCAAACACTTTATTTCCAGACTGCATGGGTTACTACTATGATTTGTCCAATCTCTAAGTTCAAGGATGCCTTGTTCAGACCTTGGACCCTCTTTATTATTATCATGATCTATTTCAGTTCAATTCACACTTAAACATGAAATTCCTATATAAAATAATCCTAAATTAATTAATTAATTGATCTCATGTTTAGAAACATTACCATCCAAAGCTGAAGTATGTATGAGTTATTATTTTGTAATTTCATTACTTTTATATATACTCAAACACTACTTAGTTTATATTCATAGACTGGACAATATAGACGTCATTGGTGGTAGCCTACTGAGATTTATAACATAGCCTATCCAGGACAAAGTTGGTATCATGCATATTATATGATCACATGTATGGACAAAGAGAATCATCATGCATTGGACACCTGACTTACTTGCTTTTATATCTATTTTCTTACTTTTTAGAGACATGTAATTACCTAACCATATTTTTTATATTGTACTATTCAATTTTTGAGTTGATTATTATTATATAGTCGATTATGCTTATCTTTCACTGCCAATTTTGTTTATTCATTATATTGTTTCCACTATTGATATCCATGTGTTATATATATATATATATATATATATATATATATATCTGATATTAACCACTCTTACATGATTGAATAGTCTCCCCACGAACACACCATTGTTTATTTGTTTAAATCGATAATCAAGGTAGGTCTGTAATTGGTACTTCAAATTTCTAATAAACAATCTAAAATTTTGGTGGTGAAATATATTAAATAAATTGAAACTCATACTCCCATTTCATTAACTCCTAATTCTTGGGTTGTTCAGGTTCTACCTACACTAGGTTTGTTATTTGAATTTTTCTAACGAAATGTATTTTCTTGAATTCATGATGTGAATTGCTTTCACAACATGATTTCCCCTTGTAGCTTCTTATAATGATTCCAATCAGTGTCTTGGTGGACCTGAAAAATGAAAACACACAAGTGAAATTAAAGTCCATTTTTAGTGAAATTGGAATGATTTTCATAGATTATATGTTATTTATAATAGAAAAATAAAAAACCTAGAAACTCGGGTTGCCTCTCATAAACTCATTTAGTTAATTTCATTGGCTAAATAGTACCTCTTTTAGTTTTAGATCATGCGATGAAAGATTCAAAATATTTTACTTGGTTAAGGTTCATAAATGGTCTCATATATAAATTTTTTATGTAGTTCATTTCATTCCCTTCCTCTCAAAATAGCTTAACTCTTCCCACTAGTAGCACTTGCTCAATTTACATCAAACTAATCCACCAATTTTTCTCTAATCTTGAAGAAATTACTATAAGGTCATGTATCATACATACCTATTGAACCTTCTTAAACATAGTGAACTTAGTCACTCTTCTAGTATTAGTTGTATGATCCATTATCTTCCCTTTATTCTTTTTAATATTTTTACTGTGAATTTTCTCTTGTACAATAGCAACTACCTCAAATACTTATTCCATCTTATCAATGTCTTCAACATTGGTTATTTTTTCTCTACCATCTCATTTTCATCTTCACATCGTAATTTTTCATCACCTAGTGAATTTTTTAACTTACCTGTTCTCTATCAACTCTAAAATAGAGTTCTATACTTTTTATGTCCATCAGTGAATGCCATGTATGTTGCTAAAAATATTCTTCCCAAAATGAGAGGATTCGTCTCTTCATCCATGTCCAATATTAAGAAATATAATAGGAAGTAAGATTTATCCAATTTTACTATGATGTCTTCAACCATTCCCTCATGGTACTTTACTGTTGAATCTGATAGCTGGAGTGCAACTCTGGTGTTCTTCATCTGCTTTATACCAATGATTTTGAATAAGTTATATGGAATTATGTTCATGTCTTCCCCTAAATCATATATTTATTTCCCTTTTTTTACAAATAATATTAATATTAATTACAAAACTACCTAGGTATCATTGTTTCTTTGGTAAGTATTTTAGTAAAATTACTGAACACTCCCTTATGTGTGGTTTGGTGCCAATTTCCTCCAACATCTATTTATTAGTCACCATTTCATTCATGAATTTATAATACATGGGAATTTTGGAGAGAACCGATACCAAAGGTATGTTAATTTGTAATTTTTTATAATTTTAAAGGAATTTACCTATCTAATAATAAATTTTTCCTTTCAATAGTCACTCTGGAATAGGCACTCTCAACTTATATTATGGTGGTTCTTCTTCAATTATTTTTCAGTTACTACATTTTCTTTGTTATTTTCCAGTACTTCAATGTTCTTTTCATCTTGTTTTTATTATTGTAACTTTATTTATTTAGGATGGTCTTCGATGAATTTTCCATTTCTTAGAGTAATGAATTTCAAATACACATTTGGGTTCACTTTTGGGAATCCTTGTAGTACTCCTCTTTGCCTCACTATAATTTGTTATAAAATCTTCCCTACTTGGAATTTCAGGTTTGGGAGTGTAGTATTATAATCCATTAATGTATCCTTCAACTCCTTTATTTACACTCCTTTATCTTTTGAATAGGCTATTAGTTAATTCATAAAAGATTTAGTGGTAGTCATTAATATCACCAAAGTATCCTCAAGTGTGTGGAATTTCCTCTACAATGATGGTCCTTGTTATGTTTGAATATCTAGTACCTTCTACTAATATCCTTTCCCTCATTATTATTGTGTCCACCAACCTTGAAATTTTTTTTAATGGTTATAATCATCACAAATTACTTCTTATGTATACATACCTTGGGGTTTTTGTGGTCCCATAGTCATGCCAATCTTTTTACTCATCATTCCATTTATGCCACCATCCAGCTATTGTTGTCAACTATGTTAATTCCACTTCATGGTGTAACTTTAGTTTATCATTGAAATATGTTACCCACCATCTCATCCAATAGATTGTAGATTCACTCTAGTGATTTATTCATTAACAATCCACCATCTATAGTGTCTATAATTGACATGTTTCCCTATGAAGGACCCTTATAGAAATTTTGGACTAATATTTAGGTATCTATGCCATGATGTGGGAATTTTCCAATTTAATCCTTAATGCACTACCATGTACTATACAATGACACATCATCAAATTGAAAAATGATCAGAATGTTTACCTGAATATCCATTGACTTGGAGGGATTTAATAAGTGGGTGATAAAATGTATTTCCAACTTATTTCATATAGTGATGAAATGCACTGACAATATTTTAATCCATTTTTAAGGTTGTTCTCATAATGAAAATCAAAATAGGAAAATACATACCATATTTCTTGAAACATTGGAAAACAAGAATGTGTCAAAGAGAATCAATAAACTTACTATGTGTATGTTTGGATCTTCTTAAGGGTGTTCAAAAAAGTGTAGTGTATTTGAGATCATATATATATTATCTATCTGTATCTTGAAGTGTGTAGTAGTGAATGGTTGTATTAGTATGCTTGGCTATGTGCCAATGTTCAAAGGTCTTCCATAGTCTTCCAGAACTCTCAGTATCTGATATTTAACCCATAAACTAGTAACTCTATTTATCTATCTTCCCACCATGGTCACAGCATTGTTCTTTCTCAGCTTTTTTTTGGGCTTAGTGTCAAAATCAAGGATTTAATTCCCTTTTTCTCAAGTGTAATGAGTGTTCATAGAATTTGAAAACCTAAAATCCATACTATGAAAAAAAAACCTGTATAAAAATTGAAATTAAATTAAAAAATTAAAATTAAAAACCTAAAAACTAATTGGAAGCCATCCCTAGAAATGGTGTAAGAAATTTGACCACCCACAATGCATCATTATTTTCCTACAAGGCGAACCAAATTTAAAAATTTATAAAACAAAAACTAGTGTGATTAAATAATTAAAATATAGATAGTAGTGATTCATATTCAAAACCAAAATATAGTCAAATTAGTTATTTTAGGAGTTAAGAATTATTTAATTGGATTGATTTGAGGGAATATAGAACAAAAAATATTTTTTTTGGAAACCAAGAATGAAAAAAAATGATTTAAAAAATCAATTGAGAAAAAAATGTCAAGGTTTTATAGATTTATGGTTCAGGTGAAATTGATTTTATAAATTAAATTTTTTTAATTCATGGTTAGTGTTGGAGTTTGGATTAGTATGATTCAATGGTCTTAGTGTCCCCTCATTACTAAAAAATACCAAATTTCCAATGGTTAGGTAATCTTGGGTTTTAATGCATTAAGTTTATCCTAAAACCATATTT
The DNA here is from genome assembly GCA_963277665.1 of Viscum album. NCBI lineage: Eukaryota > Viridiplantae > Streptophyta > Magnoliopsida > Santalales > Viscaceae > Viscum > Viscum album. Next base: position 598,143,636 of record OY728125.1, on the reverse strand, counting down.
AAACCTAATTACCCCATAGTATTAAATGGTCATGCAATATTTTGGGGAAATCAGTTGTATAATTTCAAAGGGTCCTCTCCATAATAATTAATCAATGTTCATCATTAAAAGAAAAATAAAGATATTGGAACTTGGAATTATAAATTATGGAAACCCAATATGGAAAACATAAATAAAGAACATTACAAAAGATCATTCCCCCCTTTTATACATTATCCTAGAACAATGAGAAAATTACCCATCATTTTAGTAATGTGGGATCAATAGGGAAGGAGAAAAACAAAACAAACAATGAAATGAAGTAGAGGTGATGGTGGAAGACTGTACAACAGTGTAACACTTCACCTAAATCTTTTGTCTTCAGATCTGATCCCTGTTGGTAGTAGCTTTATCCTCTATTTATATATCTTCATAGTGCTTGAGTTTTATTTAATTTATCAAAAAATGTATTGATAAAGTGTATCAGGTTATAAAAGTCATTCAAAGGCCGTCCGGGTCATAAATGTCATCAAATATAGCTATTTATTTCACTGTCACAACATTTTACCTCTTGAATAGTGATTTTACATCATAATGTTTTGTGGAACAACTCCCCATGAGTGAATTTATAGCATGAATTGTTGTTCTAAGACATTCAGTGTGTGTCACAACATGAATCATATGTTTCATTCCACTAAACATGGACTTCTTCTCCCATGTGATATTTCTCTTCTTTCCTTGGTTTTACATATTATTTCCATCATTTTATTGTAGAAGGTAGTATATTTACAATTTCAATGATTATTTTCCATCCATAAAACCTCTGTTTCACCCTGTTTCTTTAGTTATGACCTCTGGAAGCATCCTATGATCATCCTTCATCATGGAAGACCCTCTTATGATGGATATAATTGTTGTTTGGGTCCTTTTTCCCATTTTCTAATAAAAATTTTCTACTACCATAGATGAAAAAATTCATTAAATATTTGGGAAATAAATAATCATTTAAATCATAAAAGTAATTTATTTTAATATTAAAAGGTACGCATGAAATGTACATATTAATATCTCTCCATTCCAAATGTTATGGCTAGATAGATTTAAAGATCTTATAGGGATAATGAAAGTCCTAACTCACCCTTATATTCTTGTGGTATGAAAGTGTAGGAATGTTAATACGCCTTGGATTGAAATGATGTTTTACTATAAGAAGATGAAAATTTTGATTTTATGACTAGAAAACCCACAAACTTTTCCAAATTGGATAAGGGATGGGGAATAGCATGAGTGCAGTACTCGATGGTCCTTTTATACATGTTCACTCATAATCCCATTCCCCAAAATCTGTAGAACATCGAGGAAACAAATATTTTTTCTAGAGTAAAATAGTGGGTACTTAAATAAACAATGGAAAAACATCAATGAAAACTATTTTTTTGAGGGAATATTTCACTTTTAAGGTAGGACATAGACAATATAAGTGTTTCTAACACTGATAATCCTGATTTTAATTTGAATGATGACATGTGTAAGGAGGATAAATAACTTATCTCCTCATCTATTAAAAATGAGAAAAATACTATTGTTTTTTTTATGAGATAAAATCGGGCCATACACAATTTATCTACAAATGATAATAAGAAAAATTACATTGATGAAGTCTGGAAGGCTCAAGAAATCTTAGGAAATAAGGGTTCTTCCCAAGCTATTGTTAAAGAGCATGTGCAATCATCATTACACACTATAGAGAATATTTTAATGCTATATTTTGGAGACCAACCATTTGAAAGTTCTTATTTCAAGATCCTTACCATTATAAGAAATATGGTGAAATTTTTGTGAGAATAAAGAGACAGCTAATGCAGTGAGTGATCCACACTCACTTAAGGAGGGCTTTCTAGAGTTTACCAAAGCCTATTTACAGGATTTAGAAGGGTTTATAACATATTCTACATATAAGGATGCTATATAAAGTGATCATTTGTCACTTAATAATCCATCATTGATGCATAACTTTACTGGTGATAAAAAATTCCAATTCCATCTAAATTTGAGAGATTTTTTATTTTTTCATAGGAGAAAGTGGACAAAGTTCTGGGTCAAAAGGAGGTGTTATGTGATAATAAAACAACTTCATAGAATCCTATAAAATGGAAGAGAGGTATTAACCATATAAATTTAGGCATCAATTTGGGTTGGATGGTTTGACATAAAATTAGATTAATGATGGGAATGGTTGTATTTGTCTATATTTCCTTGGTGTTATTATCTTTGCTACTTTTGCTAAGTTGCATCTCTATGTGTCTGTGCATGTGTCTGTGTGTGTGTGTTTTCTTCTAATAAATTTTTTTAGGATCATGGGTTTTTGGTTTTAAAATCTATGATTTGATCTGTCTTGGATTTATTTTATTATTATAATATATTTGGGGTGGTTCTTAAGTGGTAAACACCCTGTTATCCTGCAGTAATGACCCTGATTCAAACCCGAGTGGGGAATTATTTTTCAAGTAACTATATTAGTACTATATTGGGTACTATAGATATATTATAGTAGTGAAATTATTCACCTCCTCTCCTCAATCCATTTTATTATTATTTTGAAAAACTACTTTTTGGTTAAGGGAGAACTATACAGAATTGTTCATTGCCATGCTTACCCCATAAAAAACCAGATTCCAAATTCAAAATTCAACTTTCAAAATTCAAATTTCCAACTGCAACATCATCACCTCGGGCCACATCCCACCTCATGTCCCATACTCTAACACAAATCGAACATGTCTTCATACCAAAATGTTGGTGGGGAACAACTGCTCTAATTCATCATCGTCATCATTAAACAATATCATCATCATAAAACAATGCACAACTAGAAGTGAATCACTAAAAATAACCAACATTTCCACTTTCACAACATCACCAGGAGCCGAACCAACCTAGACAAACCACCAGAAAATAAAAAACAAACCATCATCAAGGAAAATACTACCAACACCCCAAAGATGCAGTGGTGTTTATCATCGAAGGGAACATCACAGAGATATCTGAAGGGGGGAAAAATGCCATAGTTCCTCATATAATGTCATCGGATTCAAAAATAAAACCTCTTAAAGAATCCATTTGAATCATTGTACTAGAACAAATCAGACGAGAGTGTTGGACCTTGAATCTAGGGAAGAGCTGAGAAGATAAAGGACATGACAGCTAGCTACACTTTTTAGGAATACCTAACTAAAAACATATCCATCCAACATTAACAAAACCAAAAAAAATTAAAACACCATTGAAAAAAATAAAAAAACACCATCACCAAACACAATCATTGATCATCCATGATCATCGACTATAGTTGGGCTCACTGATGAAGACACCACAGAATACCAAGATCTGAAGCCACCACTGGGCATTGCCTCCGAATAAGGATCCAAATTAGAAGGATGAATCTGGTTGATGCATGTCGAGATAAAAGGCCTTCAAGCCATAAATTTACATTAGGCTTACATTTATGGATAATAAGTAATATGGAGGGACCATAAAAATGGAATGACCCAACAGTAAGGCAGTGGAGCATGAAGACATTCAGGCACCATCGGTTAGGTGGCCTTGATAAAGGAATGTGTATGCTGTCACATATCAAACAACCACTTATTCATATAGATATTTTATGTGATAAATATGGGATCCCTATGAGTTATTATCAAGTAGTGGGACAAGCTGGATGATGTGGCACAACAAGCAGAAGATGTAGTGGGGTTCCATAAAAGGAATTATCAGGTGAGTGGAATGAAATAGAGATGAGTGTGCTAGAATCTAGAATCTATCCAGCATACCTACTTGATTTTTTTGTTTGGAGGGGTTACCTTCTATGGTGTATCAAAGGGAAGGATGATTCATCAATTGTTGGTAGGGGTGATGTAGAATTTATACTAGTGATACTATTTAATAACATTTGGAAAGGGTGATAAGGAAATCTATTAGTGACACAAAATAATATAGAATTCTCCATTATAAATTTAGGCTATATATTGGGCCTTTGAGACACTGGGAATTTATTCCATGTAATACCCTCTGGGTGAACGGGCCTTTGGTCCATCATATGTAACAAAATTGGTCTGGTGGGTTCTTTCCATTCTTTATAGAGAGGTATAAGGATTGACCCATTGGAGAACCTTGGTATGTATGTTTTTTGGTTTCTTTTAATCACCTCTACCTATACTAATTATTATTATTATTATTATTATTATTTATCTAATGGATGGTGAATTGGAGTCTTCTTCATGGTGACTCGGTGGATATTAGGGTTCGATCATGATCACGAGTATTCCTCACTTTTTGTGGTTTTATTTTTTTCTATTAATATTTTCTAGATATAAGATTATACTAATTAAACATAATCAATTATCAAGCCTTTTTGGGACTAGATTTAATTGTATGATTATTTTACTAGAAATCATTTTGATCCATTAAAGGGTGTTTCTCTATAGTGGATTATTTCTCAAGGTACGATCACTCGTGTAGCTCAATCAACTTAAAACTCAAATCTATATGTGTTTGAGTTAGATGATGTGAAAATTTTTGTTCTGATCACTTTTGAAGAGGCATCCTCTCAGAACATAAATAATTGGGATGACTTGAAGGTGTTAAAGTAGAATGAGGATGAAGGTAATGGTCTTTATCCCCTAAATCATTTATTGATTTCTTTAATTCATCATGATGAATCTGATAAATTCACCAAAAAAGGTATCACTACCCATGTCATAATGATGAATGATTCAATTTTTGAGTGGCTAGATTTATGGTGAAATTCTGTTATTTCATGAATTTTTCTTGTTAAAAGAGAAATATCATAGAAAAATCCTGCTTTTTCTTTCATTATATCTCCAATTTGGGGGTTTTCAAATTTGATATACATCCTAATTGGAGTGGGATTCTTTTATATCCTATTCCCAAAAGATGACCTAAAAAGGAGGGAATTGGGATTTGATATGATTTCCCTAAAACCTGAATCATTGAATATCTAAGAAAGTAATTTCAACTTTTATCAATAAGAAGTTAAAAACTCCTTTACACAAGTATGGGTCAATTTTTTAGGATTAAATATGATTCTATAGATTCCAAAAATCTGGTTTGAAACTTCTTCTTCACAAGATTTCCCATAAAATGGACATGGATATTGAGTGGGCCAGATACAGTTATTTTAATTGATTTCTTATAGAAGTGGATTTAATTTTGACGCTAATTGATAATGTTGTTTTTTTACTAAATGTGATGAATTGAATCATGGTATTTTTTATGATAAACCCCTAGATTTCTACATAGACTAAAATTTATTTGTCACTCTAGAGAATATAAATGAAAGGATCTCACTTTTTCTTTTTACTAATTAAAAGGGAAAGATATTACTGATTATATGAAAATATCAAGGAAAGAGAATAGAGAAATTGGTGCTTCCAATGAAGATATTAGGAATTAAACTTATATGTATCAAAAGAAGTATAGGAGTACTGAAGCTAACACCTTAAAACCAGATTATATCAAGGATGGTGTTGAAAATTCATTTCAGGTGGTGTAGGGGGGAATATCTCAAATGCTTTTGTTCCCAATGACTCTATCTTTTTGAGCTAGGATAATTATCTCAAGATATGGAGGATTTTATTGATCAATGAACCCCTTAGATCCTATCTTGTGATGATATGTTTGAAAAATATGGGGAGTAGGAGTAGTCGACCCATTCATTTAGGGATACACTTTTAAGATATATAGAGGTTGGGATGTTCGACTCATATGATGTTCAATATGGAAAATAAAGAGTTATGTAGGTTGAGTTGGACTTAGAGTCATGTTAAGAAAAAATAATCACCATTGGTAAAGGAAATGGTAAAATGAAAATGTGTGATTATTTTTCAGAGAAGTCAATATCCAAGTGGATCCATGTGGATGCACAAGTTGGATGAAACTTAGATATTGGAGATATTACTGAATAGGTTATGCATGATTTTGATACAGGTGAAGGATTTGTAGCACTAAGTTATTCTAATCAAGGATAGATCATTCTTTCGATTACAATATCTTTGGATCTTAGGTAGGTTGTCTAAAATATTTGGATCCTATAGAAATTGTTTTAAATAAATAGAAGTATTGATCTATCTCTAGGGATTCAATGATAGAATTACTAATTTTTACATCTCCATTGAGTGATAATAAGAAGAAATTATCTTAAATAAATGAGGTTGTTACTTAGACTAGAGAAAATATTGAAATGGAATCATCTTTAACTATGCCCACATTGGGAACTCTGGGTGCATTGAAAACAATTACTCATGTGAGCAAGGTGCACGTTCCAACATCTAATCACTTTGGAATTTTTTCCTCACCTAATGAGAAGAGTGGTGAAGGCCTAGTTTGGGATAAAAATACAATTAGCTCTGTTTATTTCTTGTTTTCTTTGCATAATAACTCTAAGGATCCTGGGGATCAAATCTAGTTGGTTTTTTATAGGTAAGTATCAATTAAAAAGATTCCAATGTTACAAAAGCTAATATTTTCACTACTCAGGCCTCTCTGAGTCCTTCCTCTTTGTATATATTGTATGATTGATCAGATGGAGTACCTTGGAAACAACCCAAGATGTGGTTTATAGGCTGGTATCTACATGGTAAAGGTAACCCTCATATTTAGATTAATAGGGGGATCATCATATTATGATCCTTTACCCAAATTCTGAATTATTGGAACATCTTAAAATCCTTCATTAGTGTTCTCTGTGTGAATTTGTTTCCAATTTCATGTTGAGGGTTTTTTCCATGTTTGAAATCATCCTTTCCTCCAACTATTATTTTCTTTTGTAAAGGGGACATGAAGCCTTAGATTGTTCCAACCATCATCATCGTCTTCATCATTAATGTCATCATTATCATTATTATTATCATTATTATCATCATAATTATTATTATTATTATTGTTATTATTATTATTATTATTAATTTATTTATTATAGATAGAGGGTATTATAAGAAACCAAATAATAAAAACACCTAGGAACCCTAGTGGGTCAATTATTATCCCTCCCCATGAGTAATGTCAACCACCCACCAGAATTATTTTATTACATATGATGTCCTAAAGGCCCATTGGCCCATAAAAAATTACATGGACCAAAGGATAAGTGGAATGAAGGCCCATAATGTGGTCCAAAAGAAGAATAGGTAATCTTAAATCATTCCCTGTCTCCATCTAAACACCTTATCATCCCCTGTCACTAGTCATTGAACATTATAACTGGTCTAAATTTGATGTCACCCACTTACAAGAATTGATGAATTGTGATACCCTATGATGCACCATGGTAGGGAACCCCTCTAGCTATAGAATGTGTGAATGAAGAAATACGGATGGTAGGTGTCAACACACCCATATCTATTTTGAGCTTAACACCCAGTGATTCCTTTCATGGAACTCTGATGCATTGCATGCATGTCATGCTGCATCACTTGATCAGTCCCACTTCTTGATAGTCAATGGAAAGGCACAAATCTATCCCATATCAAGAATCCAAGGGATTAGTGTCTTTTTGATAGGTCCCAGCACACCTATCCCTCTTTTGTGGCCTCCCACCTGGTGAAGCCTACGTGTTTCCATGATGCACCACTTTCCTATCTAATGTAGGATGACAATGTGTTTACCACTTGGGAACCTTTGAAAAAACCAATTATTATTATTATTATTATTATTATTATTATTATTATTTCCATCTTCACCACCACCATCATCATTGATATGTGGGATGTAATTTCAGGTTCTCTCATCAAGGAGATTCACTAGCTATTCTAGTTTTAATTATCAATGGGGTATTAAATTGATTGTTATTTCAATATAAAGGATGATTTCACCACAACTACTAAGAAATTTGATTCATGTTACAGTTTGAATCATGCATATTTTGTTGATATAACAATTTTTGAAGTGATGTTTATTGGTGATTTAAATGTCCAAGATGATTTGATGAAAAATAATTTATCTTTTATTGAGGAAGTTTTTGGAAGCTTGATGAAGGTTTTCCATGAGAAATTATTTGAATCATGTTCTTTAAAATCTGGGTGATGTGATTCCTATGAAGTGAAATTTTTATGGCCCTGGTATGGTCGATCAAGGTTCTTTCAGGAAAAATCATCTCACTAATGTTGAGAAGGGTTTCAATCGAAGGCTCTTATTTAGCTTGAAGTTTAAACATTTTCCTTTAAATAATCAAATCATGAGTAATAGTTGAATTTCCATTATATAGGTCAACCCCTATAGGATTACCTTGAATAGTGAAAACATTTATTCTTGGGAGTATAATGATGTAGCAGAAGAATAATCTTTAAAAGCTTAAAATCTTTCAAAAACAGCTTGAGTGGATCATGGAATTTGGTGGTTGGAATTTGATATACATTAGTAAGGGATATTTCCATTTTTATTCCATTCATAAGAGCTCAAATCAAGATCCTAAGGATTAGGTGTAGTATCTATCAATACTATAATTTTGAGATTACAAAAATTGGGATCCCATTTTTATCTAGTCCTGGTTAAAAATTAAACTTTATAGATATTGATTCACATTCGATTGATGAATTTGTTTTTTTGGAACTCACATATTCTATAAGATTTTTCCTACACTATGGGAATTCCCATTAAATTGTATGATGAGACTGATCATGCCTTCAATGGTTATTTTTCCTGAGTCTTTATTGAGGTATACTTGAGGTCACCTAATACTGAGACTATTTTTTTATTTTTGTTAAATATAGATTGTAAATATATATCTAGTTTGAATAACTTCTTGATTTTTGTTGTCACTACAATTTCATTTGAAATCTGATTGATCGCTACTACATGAGATTAAATTGTGTCAATAATAGGAAGATGGGTCTCTTGATTGAAAATTGAAAACTCAAGTTTTCTATTAATGGGGATACTACCAACCATAGAAAGGATTTGAGAAAATCACTTCAATAATTGGAATCCCACTATATTCATGGAGGGGGATTCCATCAGGATAGTAGACATGATATCCCTTGTAAACTTTTGCCTAATCAAGGTGATAAATCATGTAATATTAGGGATTGATCATGGAATTCTCTTGGGAAGAATTCCAAATTTACTATTTTTGTAGCTCATAACTTGGATTCTTCTTATTTCAATGGTTCTACAGATTTTTTTGATCCATGTAATAAAGTAGGGGATTTTTAGGTGTTTTACACTTCCTTAACATCTAAAAAAGACCCTACTATATTGGACAATAAATGATTGGAAATTTATGATGCGGGTAGGTTTAAAAATAATAAAATTTATTTAAAAAATACTTCTTTAATCCTATTTTGTATCCTAATACAATCTAGGCATACAATCAGGCCTCTAGCATAATGTAGTCTATAATAGGGGATTATATGAATGATGATGATAACACACATATCATTTTCATAAGAATTCTAGATTAAATTATATCAACCAGTTCTAAATAGGGTATCATGAAGACCACTGATAAAATGGATCCTCATTGTGGTGCTATTTCAAAACCGCCTGACTATAAATGATCTAAAAATATTGGGGGACTCATATCAGGTTACTCCTGATAAGAATTCTAGTTAAACTACTGATAATGTGATTGTTTCTAGGACTTCTATGAATCCTATGAAGGACCAAGATAAATTCCTTTATGATTTTGGGTCTCATTATGTAATTGTTTCTTGTCCATATAATTTCAAGACTAATGGGAACATATAGATTGATCATATGAAAGCACTACCTAATAAAGTTGATGCAAGAAAGGCTCTGAGAGTGGAAGTGGATGATGCTAGATGAGTTTTCTAGATAGCATGTGACATAGTTGGTTCTTTGGTGGATTGAAGTAATATACATTATCCCCCTCATATTTCTAAACCAATGAAATGTTTCTATTACTATTTTATCAAGTCCTTGAATGATTAATGTGATGGGTATAATCATAAAAACATCTAACATAGAGTTCCCCGGTAGGATCTTTGGTGTAAAAGGTTGCTCTTGGGCCTCATCATTGATATCACAAATTGGTTTGATGCACAAGTTGAGTATTTATATGCAAAAAATGAATCTAGACAATTCGTATTTGAAGATTACCCTATAGTCATGGAGATTATTTTCTCCAAAATTGATGATAATATTTAGTCCAATCCGTATATGGACATTCAGTACCCTTTATGGAAATATTGTGTCCAAAAAGTTTGGGACAAAAATGTTGATCCAAGCTAGGAAGAAAAGATAACCTATATAGTGGAGGATCTTGAATCATTTGATATAGATAACCCAATTAATCATTAAAAACCCTAAAAATTGGAAGAGAGGATGAGATCCACATAGGGGTGGACCATTAAATATGAGTAAAAGGTAAACTAGTTATGTAGGTAACCCAAGATTTGATGAAACATGTAGAGTTTCTCATTATGGTTTGTTAGTGGTATTTGGTATATTGTAATTAGTGGTTTTATAGGACACTTTATTTGAAATTTTATGCCCATATACCATTTTATCTATTTTAATAAAAGGACCATGGGCTTGGACTTTCAGGATCATGGTTTCAACCATTTCAGATATCATTGTCATCGTTATTGTCTTCGTTATCATCATCACAATCATTATCATCATTATCATCATCAGCAGCATCACCATCATTATCATAATCATCATCATCCTCATATTCGTCACCATCATTATCAGCACCATCATCATCACCATCATCTTAATCCTCCTCATCATCATCATCATAGCCATCATTATGGTCATATTCATCTTCATCTTCATCGTCATCGTCATCGTCATCTTCATCTTCATCTCCATCGTCATCATCATCTTCATCATCATCGTCATCATCAACATCATCATCATCCCCATCATCAACATCATCATTATCATCATCATCCTCATCATCAACATCATCATTATCATCATCATCAACATCATCATCAACATCATTACCAACATCATTTTCATCATCATCATCATCATTTTCATTTTCATTATCATCATCATCATCATCATCATCATCATATTTATCATCATATTCATCAACATCCTCCTCCTCCTCCTCCTCATTGTTATCATCCTCATCACCATCCTCTTCATTGTCCTCATCCTCCTCATCCTCTTCGTTGTTGTCATCTTCATCATCATCATCCTCATCCTTTTTTCCCTCATTGTCATTTTCCTAGAATTCATTGTTTTCCTCCTCCTCCTTTTGATCACCTTCATTCTCATCCTCATCCTCATCGTCATCATCATCTCTATCATCATTTTCATCATCATCAGCTTCATCTTCATTTTCATCATCGTCATGATCATGTCATGTCCTTTCATCTCATGTCATCGCCTTGTCATCATAGTCATCATTGTCATCATCGTCATCATCTTTATCATCATCGTCGTCTTTATCATTGCCATCTTTGTCGTCATCATTGTCACTATCTTCTTCATCATCTTTGTCGTTGTCATTATCATCGTCTTTTTCGTTATCATTATCATCATGATCATGATCATCATTATCATCGTCAACCCCATCATCTTCCTCATCATCGTCTTCTTCACCATCATCGCCATTATCATTGTTTCCATCACCGTCGTTGTTTCTGCTACTGCCATCGTCATCACTTTCGCAGTTGTCCTCATCACCATCATCATCACAACTATTTTTGCCACCACCACTATCGTAGTCATCCTCATCCTCCTCCACATCATCATCATCATCCCGATGATTGTGTTGGTGTTTATTATCAATGAAGTTTTAATCACTATTCTAATATTATGAATCACTATTTTGGGCATCATGGAGTGTTTAATGTTGAGAAGCTCTCTAGGGGTTGTGATTCTAGGCATAATGAGTCATTTAATCTCAAGTATTCAATGTCAAAGTAATTCAATAAGGCAAATTATTACCCTGATCTTAGGAGCTCCTTTTCTAATTTCAATTATTCTTCTAGAGGAATTATTTAGAAAGGATCTATGAGGCATGTTTATGCTAATCTATATGTAATAAAGGAGAGAAGTGATTCATACTAATTCTCCATTATCACATGACTCGTTCTAATGAAAGGAGAAGATCCATTGAAATTACATGATTTATAGAAGTAGATTTCTGGAATATAAGGATTCTCATATTGGAAAACGATCTCTATTGGTAGGGGTTAAATTAACATCATATTTTCCAATGATTAATTGAAGAGGATGGATTGGGGATATAAAACAGTTATGCTTAAACTAAGTATCCTAAAATTTTAAGAACGAGGAATCCTCATTTTTCTTTTTAATATGAATAAATCCCTTGAAATTTTTTTATTCAGGTCCATGGTCTCATTTGGTTCTACTATCTCCCAATGATTCATTTTGTTATCGAATCACCGATTGGTACTCATATTAAACTTGATAATGAGACCATCAGAGAGACAGTTTTTTTGAAATTCTTCTTGTTTTTTGTCTCTCTAGTAACCTAATTTAATTTTTTTTAATTCTAACCCTTGGGGATAAAATTAATTTATTCATTATCTATTAGAATACTTTCACCACCTTTTGTATGGACTATAAATTTGTTGTCCACAATTCCAGTAAGTGAAAGTGATCAAATATCTCTTGCAGTTACTATGAAATGAAGGGGCACACTAATACCGATTGTAGCATAATTAAGGATTAGGTCAACAATAAAGAGAATGAGGTGATATCAATCAAAAATAATTTTGGTGACATGAAATTTTAGACTCATAATGGTGGATCAACTCACATACTTCGGTTAATCATCATGAAAAGTCCATCTTTGTGGAACACAAGGATGGACGTGCATGTCCAGGGAACTATTGGGATAGATCCTATGAATGATTTAGCACATTTTGATCTTAATACTCAGGGAAGACTTACGACTATAGGAACTATGTGGGAGAATGATCACGCTCCTAATGGGACTACTAATTCTAGATCTAAAGGCTGGTGAACATATCATCTGTATGAATGATGAAGAACTTGGCGGGCGCGGGTGAACTTCTCTCGCAAATCGGTTAAGTTGATTTTGACTCTTCCTAGGATCTGGATCGGCCATGGATTCTTTCAATCCAGACTGGGAAAGGTCCTTCAGTCCTTAGAATACTTATATTGAGGATTATACTCCTTGAAAGGATCTTTCTTTCACAGAGGCTCTCGCAGGTCCTTCAAATGTTGATGTTAACAAATCATCGGTCCTCAAATCAGCGGGAGATGGTTCCATTACGGTAGTTGCAGACCCGGAAGCACTACAGAAAATACTGGATCTTTTTGTAAGTATTCACTGCTAGGTCGCATCTCTTATGATAAGGGTATGAAACCCTGATCCTACACGAATCTGAAGGAGGAATTATCTCATTGCTGGAATACTTTGAAATGGAGATTAATTCCAATAGGCAAGGGCTTTTTCCACATAATCATAGAAAAACAAGAGGATCTCGACGTGATTTGCAGGGATGGTAACATGATTCTTAAACCAGGGGTTTTCAAGATCTCTGACTGGGATGCGAACGTCAATCCCTTCATGCAAAAGCAATCCTTGGCACAGGTTTGGACCAGAATCCATGGGCTCCCATGGGTTTACTGGAATCCCAAAATTCTCAATGATTTGGCCTCTGGAATTGGTACAGCATTGAAGATTGATCAGTGAACCATCAATGGAGACCTTGGCTTATATGCAAGAGTACTAATCGAAATTGACATGTGTTGAAACCTGTTTTTTATTATTCTGGGTATTTTTGAGTCCCACATCGGAATACCTCTTTATGTATTCCGTATTCTCAATCTATAAAAGAAGGCCTCCGCCTCACCTTGAGGTAAGGAGATTACCTCTTCTACATGGTATCAGAGGGAAAATAATCCCGAGCCCTCCCTCTATCTTTTTTTTCTCCTTCTCTCGGGTCTGCCCTAGGTGGTCACCCTCTTCCCCAGCGGCTCCCTTCCCCGGCGGCTCCCTCCTGGACTCCCGCCCGGCGGCCCTCAGTTCACGCTGCTCCGGCGGACTCCCCCCGCTCTTGCATCTCCTGCCGGCGCGACTCTGCTCCCCACCCAGGCGCGGCTCCCGGCTCCCGACCCAGACGGCGCGCGCTCCTCCTGCGCGCAAGCACTCCCCTGGCTCCCCGGCGTCCCGCTCCCTCTCGCGCGTCCCGCTCGCCCAGGCGCCCTCGCCCAGCGGCGCCTCGCCCAGGCGCCCTCGCCCAGTGGCGCCTCGCCCCGGCGCCCTCGCCCAGCGGCGCCTCACCCCGGCGCCCTCGCCCAACGGCGCTCTCGCCCCTGCGCCCTCACCCAGCGGCGCTCTCGCCCCGGCGCCCTCGCCCAGCGGCGCCTCGCACCAACGCCTTCGCCCAGTGGCGACCCCCGGCGGCCTCCTCTGAGCCGCGACTCCCTCCCTCCCGACCGGCTCCGTCCAGGCAAACCGGGCTCCTCCGACAACTGCTGGCTTTGCACCCACTGGCTTCCGCTCCTCCAGGCAGCCCGACTCCCTCCCGGTGAACCGGTCCAGGCGGCTCCCTCCCGGTGACCTGGCTATTCCTGCGCCCAGCTCGCACCGCTCCCGACGCTTCCATGGCAGCCTCTTCAGCTCTACCCCAGATAATCACTGCCTCCACCCGCCTCGTCAGTCATGACAGTAGCCACTCAGGCCCTCGTGGTCGTGGCCGTAGGAGCGGTTGTCCACGTCTACTCTGTCAACACTGTGGCAAACTCGGCCACCTGATTGGCCGATGTTGGATTCTTCATGGGCGCCCTTCTCAGCACCTGCGGCGGGGTCCGACAGCAGTCTCAGAGACTCCCTCCTCAGTCGCCACTCTCCCATCATCTCTAGCTCTGTCTATGGCGGACATCCGGCTGAGTCATGATCCTCGGACCCTTGCCGGCCCTGGTCCTTCGGCTTCTCTAGCCAATTCCGCTGCTTCCGCCGCCCTTATTAGTCGTCGCTCCTCTGCTTGGCTGCTCGACTCAGGTGCCTCTGACCACCTCACCGGTGATGTTGGTATGCTGCTCTCCTACTGTCCTTATACCGGTCCATCAGCCATCACCGTCGCCAATGACTCTACTATCCCCATTGCGGGTTTCGGTGCATGCTCTCTGACATCTTCCCTTCACTTGCCCTCTGTGGCACATGTGCCTCGCAGTCCCTTTAATCTTCTTTCCATCAGTAAGCTCACCAAAGATTTTAACTGTGCTGCTATATTTACCTCCTCTGCTGTTGTTTTTCAGGAGCTGACTACGAATCGAGAACTTGCTAGAGGCAAGCTTCGGGACGGGGTCTATATGTTTGATGGACCGACATCCGTCGCCTGCACATCTATCTCTGCTCGTGCCTTGGATCTTCATTCCCGATTAGGGCACCCCCCGCCTCCACCATTCATCAGCTTTATCCAGATTTCAAACCACATACCTCTTTTCATTGTGAGTCTTGTACTTTTGCGAAATATCATCGCACTTCCTACATTTCTCGGGTGGATACACGGGCTTCCAAACCTTTTGATCTCGTTCATTCTGACGTTTGGGGTCCCTGTCCCATCTCGAGTCAGTTGGGGTATAAATACTATATATCCTTCATTGATGATTTTTCACGAATGACTTGACTATACCTCCTTCGAGAACGCTCCGAAGTGTTTTCCACATTTCAGACATTTTACAATGAAATTCAGAACCAATTTTCCACTTCTGTGAAATGTCTCCGCTCGGACAATGGGCGTGAGTACCTCTCCACCCCTTTTCGGCACTTTCTCCAGGCGAAAGACACCATTTATCAGACCTCCTGTCCTGATACACCCCAGCAGAATGGAGTGGCCGAGCGGAAACACCGTCATATTTTGGAGACTGCTCGTGCCCTCCTCTTCCACCGACAGGTGCCTCTGCATTTTTGGGGAGATGCAATACTCACTGCTACCTACCTTATAAACTGCCTTCATTCTTCTATCCTTCAGGGGGAGACTCCTTTTCGGGCTCTATTCTCTTCTCTCCCTCCTCACTCCCTTCCGCTTTGAGTGTTTGGATGCCTATGTTATGTTCGAGACACACGTCTTGGACTCTCCAAACTCTCTCCCAAATCTCTCCGGTGCATCTTCATTGGCTATTCCCGCACTTAGCGCGGATATCGCTGCTACTCACCGGACCTCCGGAGGTATGTCATCTCTGCTGACGTCGCCTTTGTTGAGAACTCTCCGTTCTCCCTTCCCTCTCCTCATCCTGACTCAGCCATCGATGATTGTCTTCCTATCCTCATCCACCCTACTCTGGTATCTCCCCCTACTGCTGATACCCATTTTGGTAGGGTCTACTCCCGTCGTCCATCACCTGTATCCCCCGTCCCGGCCAATGACATCGCCGTTCCCGCTTCGTCCGATGCTCCTGCCCCAGCACCAGAGGACTTCTTCATTGCTCTTCGGAAAGGTACTCGCTCTTGCCAGAGTACTCCTCTATTTGTATCTTTCTACAGGGGTCTCTCCGCTCTAGAGACAATTTCTATTCCCCGCACTGTGGGTGAAGCAAAATCTCACTCGGGATGGTTAACCGCAATGCGGGATGAGTTGCAGGCTTTGGAAGAAAACCATACTTGGGATCTTGTCCCCCTTCTAGTAGGCAAACAGGCGGTTGACTGCAAATGGATTTACACCGTCAGGCTGAATCCCGATGGCACTCTCCATCGACTTAAAGCCCACCTTGTGGCCAAGGGCTTCGCCCAGACTTACGGTATTGACTATTTTGATACCTTCTCTCCAGTTGCCAAGATAGCCTCCGTCCGGTTATTCATCTCTATGACAGCTCATCATCGCTGGCCTCTTTATCAACTGGATGTCAAAAATGCCTTCCTCCATGGATTTCTTGAGGAAGAGGTTTATCTGTCTCAGCCCCCCAGTTTTTGTGCCTCCGGCGCCGAGTCCCAAGTCTGTCGACTCCGCCGCTCTCTTTACGGCCTCAAACAGTCTCTTCGTGCTTGGTTCGGCCGCTTCAACACTGTCGTCATCGACTTTGGGCTCTCCCATAGCATGAAAGAACACACTGTGTTCTACAGGATGACCTCCGCTGGTTGCATCCTGTTAGTCGTTTATGTGGATGATATCATCATCACCGGCAGCGACAGTAACAGCATCACCCAACTAAAGGGCCATCTTCACCAGCACTTCCACACTAAGGATCTCGGTCCTCTCACATACTTCTTAGACATCGAGGTATCCTATTCTTCGGATACCATTTTCCTATGCCAACGGAAATATGCATTGGATATTCTGCATGATGCTGGGCTGACACAGGCCATTGCTGCCGACACTCCTCTGGAGCCTGGGGAACGATCTCTTTATGCCTCCTCCGAACCGTATTCACATCCAGAGCGCTATCGAAGACTAGTGGGCAAACTCAATTATCTTACCATGACTCGTCCCGACATTGCCTGCACTGTCGGCAAAGTGAGACAATTTATGGAGCATCCGACCACCTCTTAGTGGGATGCTGTCCTCAGCATCGCCAAATACATCAAGCGAGATCCTGCCTGTGGTCTTCGCTACTCTCATCATGCTCATCTCAATATTGAGGCCTTCTGTGATGCAGATTATGCTGGTTGCCTTGCTACTCGGAGATCAACTTTGGAGTTTGCCGTATTCTTGGCAGACAACCT
The DNA here is from genome assembly GCA_963277665.1 of Viscum album. NCBI lineage: Eukaryota > Viridiplantae > Streptophyta > Magnoliopsida > Santalales > Viscaceae > Viscum > Viscum album. The sequence continues at coordinate 598,126,001 of OY728125.1, read as the reverse complement.
TATCTTCTGGCGCAACAAGAAACAGACGGTCGTCTCCCGCTCCAGTGCGGAATCCGAGTATCGAGCCATGGCCACAGTCACTACAGAGACCATTTGGCTTCGACATCTCCTCCAGGAGCTTGACTTTCCTCCACAGACATCTGCTCACATATGGTGTGACAATCAGGCAGCCACCAAGATTGCTTCGAATCCCGTTTTCCATGAACGTACGAAGCATATTGAGGTGGACTGCCACTTTCTTCGCCACCACCTGGACCACGATCATGTCCGCCTTAGCCACATCCCGACGGCAGACCAGTTTGCTGACATCTTCACCAAAAGCCTTCCAGGAGCTTGCCTCTCCTCGCTCAGTTCCAAGCTGGGCATCCACAGCATCTGCGACCCAGCTTGAGGGGGAGTGTGTCTAGTATTTTCTTAATGTTATCTTTCTTTTGTGGGACTCGTATTCCAAGCTGGGTTTGTCCAGCTTGAGGGGGAGTGTTGGAACCTGTTTTTTATTATTCTGGGTATTTCCAAGTCCCACATCGGAATACCCCTTTATGTATTCCGTATTCTCAATCTATAAAAGAAGGTCTCCGCCTCACCTTGAGGTAAGGAGATTACCTCTTCTACAACATGGAATCCCTTCCTCAAGGGATAATCTCACTAGATGCAAATGATCATTTATTGGAGATCAACTTTGAATTTGAGAATCTTCCCCATTTCTATGATCACTGCAAGATGGTTGGTCTCACATTTCAGAACTGTAGGGCGGTTAAAAAGATGGTCAATCTAGCTCCCACCTCCAATTCGTGGAAGGAAGTCTCAAGAAATAAGAGTATTCTGGGGAATTATAGGAAAATGGAATGTACTGATACACTGAAGGAAAAATCAGACAACTGCTCTATGCCCATGACTTCCTCATGGGCAGCCCTTGTTGGGGAAGAAGAGAAGCAGCCTGTGACTCATGTGAGTTCAATCGCACAAACTGAAGGTTGTAAAATGGATGATCCAGAGGATGAACATTGGCTCAATTCTCTTTCACAAGTGTTTGTTTCCACTGCCTTCGCTATCCAAATTGAAGAGTACCTCCTTGAAACCATTTCCTTGAATATTAATGCTTCCATTCAAGTGGAGGAGTCACTGCACATACCAGAAGATAATCTGGTTTGTCTGGAAAATACAAGAACAGCAGCTGAATCACCTCTAAAATGCACAATAGAATTTCCCAATGTTGCCGCTCCTGTTCAAACACCAATCGAGTAGGTCTTCAGTGCTACTAAGAAATTTCAGATTATTGATGATAGTCAGGAGCCTATAATGGGATCACAATCCACGAAGGTAGTAGAAATCAGAAAATCCAAAAGGAAAATGGAAATGAATGACAAAGGGGGGATCACCCCAAATCAAAATCCAAATGAGGATTCTTTTTTAGAACTGTCAGGATTTAGTGTACCCTAGAATGGAAGGCTCCTTAAGGCTCCTTGTTGGTAGGTATAAAACTGAAATTATTGGTATTTCTGAACCTAAGGTTATCTCATCAAGCCAAACTACTTTCTTCAACAGTGGAGGCTATTCTATACTAGGTACTGCTCAAACTGCTTTAAGCTTTGATAGAATCTGGATCTTAGTCCATAGCAGGGTCCACAATCCTGTTATTTTACCTGAGGGCAGTCAAGTGGAAACATGCAGATTTGAAATATCTGAATAGAGAATCTACTGTTCGATTGCTTATTCTCTCAATAATTATATGGAAAGTGGAATCCTTTGGACGAAAATCAATGGATTTTCCAATGGAATCATGGATCCCTAGACTATAATCGGTGACTTTAATGCTATTCTTCATTCAGATAAAAAACTTAGGCCGGTTCATAACTCAATTTATATGAGGGACGTCAGAGCTTATGTTGAGGATACAGGGCTAACTAAAATCAATCTTGTAGGGGAAAAGTTCATGTGGTGCAGGAGATACATTAATGGCATGAGGGCAAGCAAAATCGACAGAGATTTTGTTAATAATGTGCTTCTTGAAAATTGGAAATCATCATCACAAGACTGAAGGAATGAAGCAAAATCAAATTCAGCTCACTTGACTCAGAAATTAATGCCCTTGAGTTCTTGAGTCCCAAGCAGAAAATACCAGAACCAACTTTTCTGGGGATCCTTCCCCTGAAGCTGAACTGACTATCAAGTTACAAAACCTCATCCTTCTTAAAGACAATATCAACAAGGACCTTTTCATGATTAAGTGGCTTGCGGACGGTGATAGAAAAAAAAATTCCATGCTTTATAAAGGACTTGGTGGGCTAATAGACCTCTATCTTTACTCAAAGATGGGGACACAATTCTTCAAGAAAGACAGGAGTTGGAAAATCACATTTTCACTTTTTACAGCAATCTTTTCAATGGGCAATCAAGACCTACGTCGATAATGGAGAATATTATTCCTAAGATTATAACTGAGGATGACAATTCACTTCTTACTTCTCTACCTCTGGACATGGAGACCAGAGAGGCAGTCTTTGGACATAATAAATATAGCTCCCTCAGTCCGGATGGCTTCACCAACCTCTTCATCCAATATTTTTGGGATGTTATCCAGCATGATGTGTGCGGATTATCAAGAACTCTTTTAAGGAAGGATCCTTCAACCAAGGTTTCAATTCCCAATTCATTGCTCGAATTCCCAAAGTGGAGAATTCTTGTGATATTAGTCAATTCAGAACAATGGCCCTGGTGAACACAATTCACAATGTCATCACAAAAATCCTTGCCAACCACCTTGCTCAAGTCTCAGATAAAATTATATCCTAGAACCAACTCATTTTTGTGAAAGGAAGAAACATCCAGGATTGTCTTCTCCCTGCCTTGGAATGTGTCAACCTCCTTCGAAATTCTACTCGGGGTGGCAACATTGCTCTCAAACTAGACATCAAAAAATACTTTGACACGATGGATTGGAATTTTAAAATTCAGGTGCTCCATAGATTTTTCTTTATCATGAGGTTTATTCACTAGATTACAACACTTCTCAAACCTGTATGTATTTCCATTCTTATTAATGGATCTCTGTAAGGGTACTTTAAATGCTCTAGAGGGGGTTGAAAGGGGGATCCTCTATCAGCTATTCTTTTTTTTTATAGCTGAGGATTACCTGAAGAGACTTTTTCTTCACATGGTGGATATGGGTGATATGGCATCCATCTGAGCGGCAATAGGTATCTCTGCTCCCTCTCACTTATTTTTTGCTGATGACATTATCATTTTCAGTCATGGAGGCAGGAAGAATATTAATAACATCAAAAATGCTCTATCGCACTTTGAAAGTGTTTCAGGACAAGAAATCAATTGGAGTAAATCATTCATTCACTTTGAGAAGAACTTTCCAACTTCAAGAAAGATCTCAATTATCAATGATTTGGGAATAAGGGAAGGCTCAATACCATTCACTTACCTTGGATTTCCTTTGTTCTGGGTTAAGCCACTGGCATCTCATTTCTCTAATGCTGTGAGTGATGTTAGATGGACCCTAGCATCTTGGAAAGGTAAATCACTTTTGATGGCTAGAAGAATCTGTCTTGTAAAGCATGTTGTGGTATAAAAAATGGTTTATTCTTTCATGGTTAATATCTGGCCCGCTGCTGTCATTAAGTCCATCAATTCTATGATGAAGAATTCTGTTTCGAGTGGAAATGTGAAAGAAAGGAAGATTCTTACAGCACCTGGGAAGCAATGCGGTATGCCCCAAGATATAGGTGGGCTTGGCATCATGAACTTGAAACTTTTCAACCAGTGCATCCAGGCTCATTTTATATGGCCGCTAATCAACACAAAATCGGCCTCATTGGAGTTCCTCAGAGCTGGATTATTCAATAAACTCACTTCTGGAAAACAAAACTTCATGGAATCCTCTATGTGGGCTAGCCGGAGAAATGTTTTTCAGATGATAAACATGCATTTTCATTGGCTGGTAAGCAGAAATTCATCTCTCAAATTATGTCATGTCAACTGGATGGGTGAATCCATGATGAATCGGGCCCGATTCTTAGGTACCAATTAGGGCAATTGAATCAAAGAGCAATTAGCTGCAATGGACTCGCTACCTGAATATATTGTCTCTACTACTGCTAATTATGATTTTATTAACCAGGATGACATGCTGATTTGGGATCAGTCACCAACTGGCAAACTTGACTCCAAGAATTTCTATAAACATATGCACCAAGGTGAGCGACAGTGGATTGGTCTCTTAAAAAAATGTCTTGCCCCTTCACGCTTCACCCTGCTATGGAGGGCATCACTCAATAAAATCCCAGTGGAAAACAACCTACAACGAGTGGGTATCTCCCTTTGCTCCATGTGTGTGCTTTCCCAGCAACATCGAGAGGATGTTGACCATCTTTTCCTATCTTGAAAAACTGCTGCTTCATTATGGAGGGTTGTCATCGAAATTTTTGAGACCCGCATTCCTCAAGCTGCATCAGGAATTGAGTAGTTTCAATAACAGCGGCTATGGGGAAAATTTCTGTTCCCCAAACAGACTGGTACACTTGAGGTTTTTTGGCTTCCACCTTTTGTTTTCTAGTTAAAATGCAACATTGATGAAACATTGAGGTGGAATCCGGGCCCATCAGGGTATGGGATCATTTTCCGTGAATATAACAGTGATGGGCCCGTGACTACAACAGTCTGTTTCGTAAGAATGTTACTAGTTGGATTGAATCTATCACACCTTTCTCAGAAATTCCCCCCCCCCTCAATGTTTCATCAATGTTGCATTTTAACTTGATGGGCCCGTGACTACAACAGTCTGTTTCGTAAGAATGTTACTAGTTGGATTGAATCTATCACACCTTTCTCAGAAATTCCCCCCCTCGATGTTTCATCAATGTTGCATTTTAACTTTAGGTTTTTTGGCTTCCACCTTTTGTTTCCTAGTTAAAATGCAACATTGATGAAACATCGAGGGGGAATCCGGGCCCATCAGGGTATGGGATCATTTTCCGCGACTACAACAGTGATGTAGTGGAGATCTGTTATGGTCCTTGTGGTCACGCCACTGCTCTAGAGGCTAAAATGATGTGATTCATTATGGAAGTTGACTTTTCTTGCCAAAGGGGTTGGAACAATATGTGGTTTGAGTGCGACAACACCACCATTGTCCAAGCCATAAGGATGGGAATGATACATCGTTCATGGAATTAAACTTGTCTTGGGAAAATTTCTTCAATGAACTAATTCATCACCCACACATACCAGGAAGCTAACTGCCTCACTGCTGGACTTGCAATCAAATGTGTTACTAAAGAGGGATGAACATTCTCTACTTCTCTCCCTTGTGACATGCTCCCAACTTTCTTAAGATACAAATGTAAAATGTCTTTATTCAGGCTCCTATAACTACTCTTTCTCATCAATAAAGATCCTTTGGGCTTACCTTTCTCAAAAAATAAAAACAATATGGCTGGTCACATGAAAGACCCTAAGTTCAATAATGACTGTTATCTTGAGAGGTCACCCCTATAATACGAATCTATAAAGAAGGTTATTTTTAGGACTCCTAATAATGCCTGTGTATGAAACTATAATTTAAGATAAGGACTATTTTTTTTTAACCAAGTTCCTCTAGAGAGAGGTCCTAAGTAGAGCTCCCCAAAGGAAAGCTCTGAAGTTGCTACTAAAAACACATTCTATCTTCTAATTGAAGTATCTAGAAGTGTAAAACACACTAAAGATAATCAAATGGAGGAAAATAAGGATAAGTCTATGATTCATACCTCTATATCTAAAAGTGGTAGAGGAGACCACCTAACAAATCCCTATAAAATGGCATACCTCTTCCTCAATGAAGATTCTTTTTTGGAATTATATAGGGATTAACAACTCTTCTTCCTCTAGGGCCCTTAGATATTTTATACAGAGGTATAACCTTGACTTGATTGGGATTTCTAAGAATATGGTTCAATTTAATATTTTCAAACTCTTCAGCTGGTGATGGTACGCCTTTCATGGGGTGTGGATAAAGCTAATTTCCAAATTATTTTCCTAGTACAGCATGGTGGGTGACAAAGATCATATCTCTTGATGAGCTTTTCAATTTTTTTACCTACTAATTATAATTCACCTAAGAACTACTTCTTTTAGTGTTCTTATTTATTATATAAAATCAATGGGAACTAAATGAAAGAAGAGGGTGAAAAAAATTAAACTAACATGAAATGATAGAATGTGATTAGAAAATAAAGAACTAGACCTTTGGGTTTTGGCATATGGGTTCCATAATTTTTCTTATTGTTTAAAAATATTTAGATTGATTAATTATATATGAAATCTCACGCATAAGCTACTATTCTTCGATTAAGTGATTTTGAAATCTTGAATTCCTATAGCAAACTAAATTCTACCTCCTCCTGTAATCAATTTTGATGGAACACCTCAATCGATATGGTGACACCTTCCAGGAACCAACTCCATCATATGTCATTTCATTTACTAAACGGCCCAACTAAATGAAATGAAGAGATTATGTTTAGTATAATGGAGGGAAATGATTTTACTAAAAGAATATAAGTGAGTTCGAGTTCAGTGTCATGGTGGGAAATCGCCACACTCTTACACTTCCCTCTTTCTTGCCAAAAATACAAATAAAACATCATAATTTAAGCACAGAATGAATGAAAATGCCACTTTCCTCCCCAGGGCCAAGCCTCAGGTTATCCCATCATTTTTAGGGTAAGAGGTCATGGTGGATAGAATATAAAGAATAAAATAAGAAATTAAAAATAAAAATAAGAAGAAATATAAGAGGGAATAGGAGAGAGAGAGAGAGAATAAAAATTAATAGAAAGAATAGAATATGAAAATAAAAAAGGGAAAAATGGAATAAGAAGAAAATAAGAATAATAATAATAAGAAAAATAATGTAATGTGGATGGAAACAATGTCTAAACTAAAATCAAGAATGCGATATTAATAAAAGAAAATAAAATTGAAAATATATAAGAAATTAAAATAAAATAAAAACAGAAAATGAAATAAGATGAAGCTTCATGGTCGAACTAATGTAGCCAAGTGGACATGTCTTCTTGATAGTAGGCTAATTCTCCTCTATTTATAGAGGAGAGTGCCTCAACTTTCCCTCGTTCAAGGAGAATCTTCACATGTCTTTTCTTTTTAAAACCCCCAAAGACACATTGTCATTTTTTGAAACACCAGATAAAATCAGGGGTTCGAATTTTGATCATGGACTAGATAGATTGGCACACCCTTCTTATCTTATGCATGGGAAGTGCTTCAACATAGAATGCATGGAGGGGTCTTGGCTATGTGGTTGTGGATAGGTGGAACGACAACAACGCAAGGATGTGGTAGTGTGAGACCTTCCTTCATTCGTCCTTCGAGGTGTCCAAATGAAGGCTTCATGGTGATCGGAATAGGCATTGTAGGTGATCTCAGGTGGTGGTAGGCCTTCACAGTGGCCAATGAGCTTGATCTTGAGCTCTCCCATGGTTGTTCATGGTGTTTTCTAGTTTCTGTAGTGGCAACAGGATGGCGTTGAGCAGTGGTGAGTGGTGATGTCAGCGGCCCTCGTTAGTCCGAGCGCGGGCAATCAAGCTGCAGGAGTGGATCGTTGTCATTTTGCTAAGTTGAACAGTAACTGGTGGCTGGGTGTGCCACATAAAAATGAGAAGGATCTCTATGGTTGTATATAATCCAATGTTTGGCATTCCAGCTCAGTTTCCTACATCGGGGTGGGCTCTTGGATTCACCTACACACACTAAAACCAGCATGGCCCGAGCGATCTATAACCCAAAACATGGACACGGGTAGAAGGACCATGTTGGGCGATTTAAGCATAGGGATCTTTTTTTAATGGGTCTTTATGTTTTTTATTTTGGAAAATGGGGTTGATCAGCGCCACTCCAAGTGGTGCTGATTACTTAAAACCCTACAACGCCACTTCAAATGGTGTTGTCCCTTTCCAGCCGAAAACAAGCGCTGCACCTTATAGCCCTAGTCTATCAGTGCAACTTCAAGTGGCGCTGATAGTATCTCACTGTTAGGATGGGCGCCACTTCAAGTGGCGCCCAAACAGAACCCCCCTTATATAAGGGTCTCGCCCCCTCTCCTCTCCTCATTCTCACATCCTCACCCCCTCTCCTCTCCTCACTCTCTCTTCAAGATCTCTCTCTCCTATCCTCACTCTCTCTTCAAGATCTCTCTTTCTCAAAGCTCTGCCTCTCTGTGCCCGCGAAGTTGTTTGAAGGATCATAACCATTCTACCGATTTGAGGTAATTCTAATTTTTAATTTGTTTAATATGGTGATTTATTTATTTATTTGTTTAGTTCATAGAAATAATTCATAATTAATGTAATATATTTTGAAATTGTAATTGTTTATTTGTAGTAATTGTTATTAATTAATGGTAATTAGGTTATTAAGTAATACTATTTAGTTAATTGAATTATAAATAGTTAAATAACTAATCGTAATTAGGTAATTAAATTGTAATTAGTTAATTAACTAATCGTAATTAGGTAATTAAATAATTCTAATTAGGTGATTAATTAATTCTAATTAGGTGATTAATTAATTTTAATTAGGTGATTATTTAATTGTAATTAGGTGATTAATTAATTGTAATTAGGTGTTTAATTAATTATAATTAGGCGAGTAATAAATTATAATTAGGTGATTAATTATTTGTAATTAGGCGAGTAATAAATTATAATTAGGTGATTAATTATTTGTAATTAGGTGATTACTTAATTATAAGTAGGTGGCTAGTTAATAATAATTAGGTGATTAATTTATTATAATTAGGCGATTAATTAATTATAACTAGGTGTTTAATTAATTATAATTAGGTGATTTGGTCATTGTAATTGGGTGATTAATTAATTATAAATAGGTAAGCAATTGATTGTATTTAGGTGATTAATTATTATAATTAAGTGATTAAATAATGGTAATTAGGTGATTAATTAATTCTAATTAGGTGATTAATAAATTCTAATTAGGTGATTAAGTAATGGTAATTAGGTGGTTAATTAATTCTAATTAGGTGATTAATTAATTCTAATTAGGTGAGTAATTAATTCTAATTTGGTAAATAATTAAAGGTAATTAGGTGATTAATTAATTCTAATTTGGTGATTAATTAATTCTAATTAGGTGATTAATTAATTCTAATTAGGTGATTCGTTAATTGTAATTGGGTGATTAATTAATTATAATCAGGTGATTAAGTAATGGTAATTAGGTGGTTAATTAATTCTAAATAGGTGATTAAATAAATCTAATTTGGTAGTTAATTAAAGGTAATTAGGTGATTTATTTATTCTAATTAGGTGGTTAGTTAATTCTAATTTGGTGATTAATTAATTATAATTAGTTGATTAATTAATTCTAATTAGGTGATTAATTAATGGTAATTAGGTGGTTAATTAATGGTAATTAGGTGATTAATTAATGGTAATTAGGTGATTAATTTATTCTAATTAGGTGATTAGTTAATTCTAATTAGGTGATTAATTAATTCTAATTAGGTGATTAATTAATTCTAATTAGGTGATTTATTTATTCTAATTAGGTGGTTAATTAATTCTAATTAGGTGATTAATTAATTCTAATTAGGTGATTAATTAATTCTAATTAGGTGATTAATTAATGGTAATTAGGTGATTAATTAATGGTATGTAGGTGATTAATTAATGGTAATTAGGTGATTAATTAATGGTAATTAGGTGATTAATTAATACTAATTAGGTGATTAATTAATGGTAATTAGGCAATTAATTAATGGTAATTAGGTGTTTAATTAATGGTAATTAGGTTAATTAATGTTAATTAGGTGATTAGGCAATTAATTAAAGGTAATTAGGCAATTAATTAAATCTAGTTAACGAAGTAGTTATCTTAATTAGCGAAGTAGTTATCTTAATTAGAGAAGTAGTTATCTTAATTAACAAAGTAGTTATATTAAGTAGTGAAGTAGTTATAAATTTCTTCTAAAATATATCCTTGCATTACATTCTAGGTATGATAATGAATTTACTTTGCCATCTATCTTGACCTCAATTTGTAATTGAAGTTATGAACTCGAATTTAGTAGTTGAATATTTTTTTTCATATTAAGTGTTAGAGTTGTAATGAAATGAATGCTCTTTTGAGTAAAGTATCCCCGGGTAGAGGGGCTTTGGGTCGGACCACCTACTTTCCTGAAGGCTTGCCTTGTCTAGGAAAGTGAATGAGGTTGGCTATCTGTCGCTCCGGGCTTACTCATGTGGATTTTTTTAATTTCATATAACTCTATGCTTTTACATGACGTGTTCGTGTACCTCATGCATATAATGCATGTGGATATGTATGAATATGATTGAATTCTAATTTCGGGTAAGTAACACATATTTTTGGGTTGTGTAAAGAGTTACACATCAATATGGTTTGAACATATTGATTTGGTGGAGGGATTACGATTCCAACCCGAATTATTAGAAGCATGCATACATAAATTGATTCTCTAATCAGATTTAATTAATAAAAATGGTTTATTTTAGATAAAAAAGATGGATGCTGCCTATATTTATTACAACGGTCAAATAATTGAGACAGAACAAGGATGTAGTTACAGTATACATCCAGAAGTTATTGTGATGCTTGGAGGATGTACAACTTTGGAAGCTGTCCAAAGGAAAATTCATCGAAAGTTAAAACTGGCGAGGAATCAAGTGATAGAGTCCATCACATTCTGACATCTGCAATATATAGATAGGTTTTGACATGTGGCATATCCAGTAAATGATGATGATTATTGGGAATTTGTACTTTCATTGGTTAAGTATCTACCTGGGAATCAAATGATGGAGTTATATGTCACTATAGCTACAATGGAGGTTCCATCGACATTGGAAGTTGGCCCATCTCAAATTTATGAGACTATGTCATATGCTCCTACACATCAAGAAGTTCCATCAGCATCAATAGTTGTTCCATCATTTCCATTGGCCACCATTTCAATGGATAGTCCTCCACATACTTTAGATGCATTGGTCGATGATTTTGAGGATGATGACAATTTCTAAGAAGAAGATGAAGAGGAAGTTGAAGAAGAAGAAGAATAGCATGTAGAAGATCAGTCTGTGCCCACTCATGTGAGGTTCAACAGACCATTGGACCATCCTCCACTATTGGATTCATGGTCGACTGAAGGCATGATTCGCTTGCCAGAATTTGATTGGTCAGTTATTACTCCCTGTTCAGAATTTCCAGGAATCATTGGTGGCACAAATCGAGTGTCAGCTGATGGTGTTCTGTATATTGGCAGAGATTTTGAGAGAAAAAAAGCAATGAAAAATGTGATAAAACAATATCACATTGAAAGACATTACTCTTATGTTATAGAAGATTCAAAGATGTCTTACTATTTTATCCGTTGCGACAAATATGAATTAAAATGTCAAATGCGTCTGCGAACTATAATTGATAACACTTTTCACAGCTGGTGCATCACTAGATTTAATCCGTACACCTGTGTGAACCCAAGCTTGTCACAGGAACACTCTTCATTAGATGTTGAGTTTGTTTCAACTATTACTGTTGAAATGATTAGAGCATGTGAAGAAGTTCATGTGGTTCTGGTGATGGAGCGAATCAAACAACTTTTTGTGTATCAAATCTCTTACTGGAAGGCATGAGAGACATGAAAAAAGGCTACTGTGAAAGTGTATGGTGATTGGGACGACTCTTATAGAGTTTTACCACAACTTTTGGAGCTTCTACACCACAATAATCAAGTGGTCTATCGGATTCATACTGTTGAATATGTGAACCAATACAACCAATTTGACCGCTCAATGGTTGTGTTTGATAGATTATTTTGGACATTTGTACCATGTGTGTCGGCTTTTAGATATTGCAAGCAGTTTATACAGATTGATGACACATTTTTGTATGGAAAGTATACAGGAACTTTATTGATTTCTGCCACACAAGATGGAAATCGAGCCCCTCTACCTTTGACATTTTCAATTGTGGAGAAAGAGAACTTCTCATCATGAAGCTGGTTTCTGGCATGTCTCTGAGAGTTTGTTATGGATGCGGAAGGGATTTGTCTTATTTCAGATCGCCACCGTGCAATCAAGGAGGTAGTACAGTCTGAGGGTCTTTCGTGGAGACCACCCTATGCCCATCATCGATACTGTATTCGAAACGTTGCTAGCAATTTGCGAAAGAAGTTCAAGAATGAGTCGATGAAGAAGGAAATCTTAAAAATTGTTATGAACATCCTTTTGCGTTTTAAAAATTTCTGTCTTAGTTATTTTCATATCTATTCAGATGAGTTCTTTTTTGATACCATATGAGGCTCAACAACAAAGGATGAAGGAGCATCTTTAAGATATTCATAGAGTGAATCCGGAAGTGTATGATTACATGATACAAATCCTGAAGCAGAAATGGTCATTGACATATGATGATGGGAGGAGATATGGTCATATGACCACCAACACCGTAGAATGTATAAATGGAGTTTTCATAGGAGTTTGAAAATTACCTATCACAGGTAAATATGAATATTTGATTATATGTTACTCAGAAGAGCTATAATTATAATATAATATTAGTATAATATCTTAAATCTAAATTACAGGTTTGGTATAAGAGACCTTCTATCAGAGTGTAAAGTACTTTCTGAAATGTGGAAAGCAGGCTGAAGAGGGATTGAACAAAGGGATTCTCTATGGACACCATTTCCAGCACGAGCTAGATATAGTTCTTCAGGAGGCTGCAACTTACCATGTAACTACATTTAATCATCCAGAGAAATGATTTTAGGTCGCTGAGCCCAGTGTTGCTGTGGCTTGTAGCAATGGTCGTGTGCGAGTTGTTTTACTGTAGAAGTGTTACTGTGAATATGGAAACATTCAAGAACTGAGATATACTTACGGCCATGTGATTGCAGCATGTGCTTACGTACATGTATCTCGAGAGTAGTTTGTTGATTCAGCTTATCGACTTGAGAGCATCAACTCCTGCTATAGTACTCCATGGATGCCAATCGGGGAATATCAGAATTTTCGACAGTCTGATGGCGCACCCACGCTTCTACCGAACAACACTAGACTTATACCTAAAGGGAGGCCAATGTCGACTCGTATTCGGAATGAGATGGATTGGCCTAGTGAACAGCTAGCTGGACAAAGGTGCAGCATATGCCGCCAGGAAGGTCATACGAAGACACGTTGCCCTAGATACATAGGACAATCATCTAATGGTTAAAATTAATCAAGTACTCTATCAGTTATTGTAAAAATATGTACATGTAATAATTTTTATCATTATCAACATTTTTAATCATATTTTTATTATTTGTATATAGGGTAACTTTTAGAAAATGTACTTATATATTATAAACATTTAAAACATTGGTTAATAGAATTACATAAATACAAATTATTACAGACATTAAAAAACAATCCAAACTATCAATGAATTCAAAATATGGATTGGTTGTGCATCACTCCTAAATTTAATAAAATAACTACATATTCTCTCTGCATTTAACTATTGTCAGTTAACTATCACTTAACATAGATTGTTAAGTGATAGTTAACTGAAGTAGTGAAGTGCACATAGAATCTTTAGTTTGTTTATTAAATTTGGGAGTGATGCACAACCAATCCGTGTTTTGGATTAATTGATTAATAAAGCCAAATAAACCTCAATATTCTTCCAACACACTACATCAGTAGAAACAACAACAGTAATAACCAATATACAAAATTTAAATGAACCCACACACGACGCATAAATATTTTCTTATACAGGTAGATTCCTTTTTTTTGAGTTGGTGTTGTTTGTTTAAAGCTACTCATGCAGTGCTAACCACTTACAGGTTCACATTCAAAAAAAAAACCATTTGAACTATGAAATTAAAATGATAAATTTCATATCTTACATGAAATTAATGTTTTACTATTTGTACATTCAGATGAAACAACCACTGTTATCTGCCCAGGAGATGCACGCGCCGCGTGATGTGTTGGCGTGACGACCTGTTAAACATATTACTGTTCAGAGAGCACATCATTTCCATCACGAGGCACCGCTGGTAGCTATTTGTCCATACCTTAGACATGAAAGATTTTATGGAGTCGCTATGCGTGACTTCAAGACCATTGATCACCATTTGATTGCTGCGTTGGTTGAGAGATGGCGGCCAGAGACACACACATTTCATCTCCCAGAGGGGGAGACGACTATTACTTTAGAGAACGTGCCTATATGCTGGGGTTACCCATCCACGAACATGCAGTTATGGGTGCCAATAGTGGCGACTGGGCTACAGTCATACAGAGGCTACTAGACATTGACGTCATCGGCGCACAAGGTGTCCTCCAGGGTTCATGCTTGTGAATGAGGTGGATTCATCAGCATTTTGACGTCATTCCTAATGATGCAGTCAAGGAGATGCTTATTCAACACAAACGTGAATACATTTTTTAGCTGTTCGGAGGCATATTGTGCGTCGACGACTCCACCACTTTGGTACACATGATGTACCTCCCATTACTTGAGGATCTGGATTAGATGGCTACATACAGTTGGAGGTCAGCTGTATTAGCACATCTATACAGATGTCTCTATACCAGTTGTCAGGCCGATTCACATCAAATTTCAGGTTACATGGTGTTAGTATAGATGTGGGTCTGAGAGCGTTTTCTACGCATCACTCCTCGAGATATCACACCACTTGCACCAGAGCTATTTCAGGACTGTCCTCAGAGACGATGGTATGTTTACGTCATTAATTTTAGTTATTTAGTACTTTTGTTATTGTTTTTTATAAACTTATCATATATTACTCTTTTTTAACCAGGTGGGGTCAGTCTCAGAAGTATTCACATACTCTGAGACATAGTTTTCACAGCTTCTGATAGATATTCGACACCATAGTGCCAGCTGATGTAAGTTAAACAGTAATTTTTGTAGGAAAATTTGTTTTGTTATCAGTATTTTAAGTTATTTCAATATAAACTTAGTAACATTATCATTATAATATATGACTTATTTTTTGAGTTTACATTTCAGGTTTCATGGACTCCGTATACAGGTTCTATCTATGCATCACTTCCACCATACTGCACAACTATGGTTGGAGATCGCACTGCAGAAGTGTCACTCATCCACTTCCACATCATTGAGTGGCACCAGCCAGACCGAGTCATGCGCCATTTCAGTTATATACAGTATATCCTGATAGCACCAGGACAGCCTGCCGAGTTACATTAGATTGTGCTTATAGGTAGACAGACGACAGACCGACGGTGGACTCAGGCATCTTATATCGAGCTTTGGGACACACGTGCCCGATTCACTATCTTTCCATTTGGATATACCACAACACGCTCTTAGTTATCTACTCAGGGGGATTATGCATACTGGTATCAAACTTACACCATCATGCACCTTACATGTCAGGGGATTGACATTCAGCAGTTGATATGTTTACTACGATTTATTATTTTTGTTTAACTCATTTTTGGTATTAATTTAAATATTATTTCATTTGCAGGAAGATGCCATTGATCATCTTGCACATACCACACAACCTCAGGAGGATGCATATATTAGGCAGGATGTAATTCATCGGGATGTGTTAGCTCTCCTCGATCATCTCCGGTTGATACGTGACAATTTTTTTGATGAAGAGCCACAAGAATATCTTGATCCATATCCTCTAGCTGAAGCTCCTGAGGATGATGATTTCACTGCTATGCTTGCTAAGGACGATGCACCGCCACCACTGCCGCCAGTTGGACAATAGAGACAAGCACATCAGGAGGGGCAGAGGCGGCAACATCGACATCCGAGAGCGGCTCCTGCAGATGCCGCCGCGCCACAGAGAGGCGATCCAGCCCAGCCGACTGATGATATTTCACAATAGGGAGACACTTATATACCACAAATGTCGTCTCCGTAGAATACTATGGACTTCGATCTGGGTGCGGTCACACAACTTATGGTGGCCCCCTCTCCCAACGAGGCCTTCTTTAGTGCCCCATTTCTACCATTTATAGGAGCTTCAGAGCCATATGGTGCCCCATATGGCTCCTTCCATCAGGACAAGCCTGTGCATGCACATGAAAGCCTAGCCGAACAACCATACGAAGGTGGAGAGCTGATTTCACGATGAAGATGCTGGGGAGGAGCAGTTCCAAGTAGTTAGTCTGGGTTGTATGTAATGTTTGAAGCCTACGGGCAATGAATTCCTCTAAGGCCTACAGGCCATGTAATGCTTACACCTACGAGCCTTGTAAGGGTTCCACCTCACCCCTTGAAAGGTGGATTATCATAAATCAATAAAAAAATGAAGGCCTTCGGGCCATTGGAGGAGAAGCGTATAAATTATAAAGTACAAGTACAATCAAAATAAATTTTTTCACACAGACTAAACATATAATAATTTCTTAAAAAATAAAAAGAAAAACAAATATATAGTAAAAAAAATATTTTACATGACAACTTAAATATTTAAAAGCATTACATTTATAATTATATAATAGTAAATATATTTATAAATGTAAATTACTAATTAGTAATTAAATAATTAATAATTAATAATAATGATGATGAATAATAATTAATAATTATATTACTAATTAACTAATTAATTATTGTATAATTTATAATTATATTTTATACTCTTCAAATTCACATACTTGAAACATTTTTAAGTTTCAAGTAGGTGGTTTTGAAAGACTATAAGTTATTTTTAGTCAACATTGTTTAAGAAATTCTTTTTATTTTCAACTACTTATTATATGTTTAATCCATGTTTTATGTTTCATTTATATTGGTCATATAGTTTATATTTTACAGCCTTTCAAAGTCAGATACTTGAAACATTTTTAAGTTTCAAGTAGGTGGTTTTGAAAGATTATAAATTATTTTTAGTCAACATTGTTTATGAAATTCTTTTTATTTTCAACTATTTCTTATATGTTTAATCTATGTTTTAAGTTTCATTTATATTGGTCATATAGTTTATATTTTAGTCTTTAATAATACTTTTTTTATTAACAATTTATTAAATGTTTAACAATATTTCAGATATATTTATAAATAAATACTTATAACTATATAAATATAGATTAGTAATTATAGATTTAAAATTATATATATATATATACAAATATATGATTATATATATATATATATAAGTATAAATATAATTACAATATAACTGTAAATATAATTATAAATATAATTATACATATATATATATTTATCTTTATATATGAATATTAAATATATTTATAAATAAATTTTAAATATATATGTAACAATATTTTCAAAATTATATATTTCTAAATATATTTATATTTATATAATTATAAATATTTATTTATAAAGATAGGTTTATAATTATATAATTACAAATATATTTTTTATTTAAATATATAAATATAAATAGATTTATATTTATAAATATTTATATTTAATTATATATATACATATTTATATTTATACACATATATATTTCTAATTATTTTTATTTATAATTGTAAATATATATTTATATAAAAAAATTTATTTTTACAATTATATATTTAAAAGTATATTTATAAATATGTAATCAGAATTCCTTAAATTTTTTTATATTATATATAGTTTATTATTATAAATATATATTTATGTATTTATAAATATAATCACAAATATATATTTATAAATACAAATTCATTTAATATTTATATGTAAATATATATAACTATTTATAATTATAATAATTTATAATATTAATATATATTTATAATAAATAATAATATTTATATGTAAATATTTATATCTACACATATATAACTATTTATAATTATAATATTTATAATATTTATATGTAAATATATAAATAAAACATATACAAACTGGAAAAAAAAACAAAAAAACACATTAAAGCGCCACTTCAAGTGGCGCTTTGTTGTTTTAACCCCAAGCGCCACTTGAAGTGGCACTTAAGGGACCCAATTCCCTAATAATTAGAGAACTAAATCCATTTAAAAAAACCCTATCACTAAAATCGCCGACCATGTTCTAACATACAGCACAGACATGGTCCCCCACCCAACTCACTCCCCTTTTTCTTGGTGGCCTTCCTCATAGGTTGTGCACGGCTGACCGGTTCTCCGTGAGCTGGTTATGTGGTGTTCATTTCCTTGATTTGAGGGCTTCCTTGCTATACTATTTTTTTAAAACACTTGAAAATATAAGTAAAAATCCAAACGCTTTAAAAAACATACATATTTAATTTCATAAAATAATTTTTAATAAGAATAGTCATTGAAAACCATAATTTAAATTCACTTTCATTATCTATTACCAAATTCCAAAAATTTAATAAAACAAACTATTTCAAGGGTATTTTGATAAAAAAAATCCTTGAAAAATAATATCATTTTGCTGAAATAATTTCATGAAAATCTTAGTTTTTCAAATACTCCCAGACTTAAACCATTCTATTCCTCATGAATTAAATCTCAACATGGAATTCAAATGGAACTAATGTTATCATTATTCAAATTTCAAATCAATAAAATAAAATCATTATCAATGTCAAATAAAATTTTCATAATTCTACCTAAAATATCAATTTAACTTCTCAATTTTCAAAGAAACATAAAAATAAATAATTTTAATTTTCCATTTGAAATTGGTGGAACTTATCCTTTCATTAACTCAAATTCCTCAATTCATTATTATTAAAAATATTAAATCATGATTTACCTTACATTTTAACCCTTTCTATCATCACTAGTGATATTAATTCAAGTATAGTTATTCCCATATCATGAGAACATTACTCATTATCCATAATATTGTAATGGAACTACTTTATCTACTTTGTAAAGATAAAAGGAACATAAAATCATGAGAACTTTCAATAAATATTCAAATGACTCTAAGGATTAAGTTAGTTAGTAATTGATGTTTAAAAATTAAGGTTCAAGAAGGAGGTAAATATATAAAGTATCAATCATGACATCAAAATTAAAAGCTCAATGAAATTCTACCATTCAAAATAACAACTCCCACTTCCCATGCTCAAAGTAAAGGATATGACAATTGAAAGCATAATGAATGACATGGACCTTCTTGATTTTTTTTCACTTTTATACTTTTATTTCAACATTATTTTTATATTATTATCATTTTCAAAAGTTATGCTTAGAACGAATCTCACATCCACCATCTAACCACATATGAAAAGAATCATTGGTCTAGTGATGGTGTTTTTTTATACTCCCAAGTCACAACCCACATTTTATCTTTTTCATTTTTTTTTTCAAGAATGGAAATCAATAAATATTCAATGTATGAAACAAAAAACTTTCTTAATATCCACAATTAAAACGCTCACAATTTTTCCTTACAATATATTTCATCCCTTCTACCATGACTCCCTTCACCCCCACACTTGAACTTAAAAATATAATGCATAATACTAAGAGCAGGATATGAATGGATAAAAATGGCTAGAAACATGGTTCATCCCTAACAAGGTGATTCATGATCTCAATGGTATAAACAAGGATTTATGTAAAGGTGGTATAAATGATAGAGGATTTTCAAAATATGAATCAATCATTTTTAATGTTTTTTTGCACAGTCATAGATTTGACTTGTTCAAATGCAAGTTCTAGTAGGTGACATCTCCCAAGATCACTCAAAAAATAGGATCAAGAATAAATAGGGAGTACATAGTCTATAAAGCCTCTCGGGAGTGGGAAATTTTATTTGGATCAACCAATCATGTAATGACTATTAGTAATAAATTAATTCATAAAATTTTAGAAATTAATTACATGAAATTGGTTGGGATATTTTATTTACATGAATAAGTAAATTCCCTCAAATTACGAGTCATCATTTTAATATCCAAGATTCAATTTAATAATTCAATTCCCTATTTTAATCATTCAAAAACCTTACCATTAAAATATAAATTATGGAATCATAGGATTTATAAGAATCTATTGCATCTTAGATAAGTCAGGAAAATCATAAATTCAAGTATGGGCATGTGATTTCAGTTTAAAACTCAAAAAAAGATCTCAGGAAAAATTGTACTGAGTTTAAAAATATTAAATGAGGGAATGGACTCCCTATCCTATGAAGCTTATTACTCTTTCCTACTTGGCTGTTTGGGGATGAATTATTCCATCATGAAACTACAAAATATAATTACTCAATTAAGCATAAGGATCATGTCATTAAAGCTCAAAAAATGATAGGGGTATTGGGCTGCATGCTAGACTAATTCCTAATACTAGAATAGAGAATACAAGAGTGAATGTTGAGATAAGTATTTGTATGATCTACCAAGTGGGCCCTATATTTTTACTACCTCCATAGGGCATTACTAACTATCATCTATAATCAGTTTGTGGGTGGATCTTCTTGGGATTGAACCACCACATGTTGCTTTTCCCAGCTTTCACTTCTTCTTTCTTAGTGAGTAATGATCCATGGATAGAGTATAACATATCTCCCCCTTCAAAATTACACATATCTTTCATGGATGGGGTAGGATGAAGTATAAATCATCATTCTTCTTGGTTTCTAATTGTGAAAAATCCTCATTCTTGTCTAGTTCTGGCTCAATATGGGCTGCATGAATTGGATGATCAAAGGAAAAGTAAGCTGTTAGTTTTACGTAAATAAAATTGAAATTGAAATTAAAATTCTCCCTTTCAAATTGAGAATCCCATGTCTAGTTTTTCCTAGGCTCACCCAATTGTACTTCCTCATGGGCTTCCTCAAATATATGTTCATTAAAATCATTGAGATACATGTGTTCTTCATCGGGTGCATGTTCAATTTCTTTATCTTCCTCTAATGAAAAGAAAGGGTTTACAAAATATGAAAATTAAAATCATTTAGGAGTGATACTTAAATCATATTTAATAATATTATAAATGAGGTAATTAAAAATAAGATTATCATCATATGTTTTTTTTGGGTACAATCGCATCCTTAGTGGTAACTGCCTATTGAAATTGAATCTCAGTGGATGGAGTCAAGTAGTTGGGATCCTACATATTTTCTTCAAATTAAATCACTATTGTGGTTTCCTCCTCTTACATGGATAGACACAAGTTTAGTGGTGTTGGATATTCTACATTTTAAGTAATGGGGCGATCATGTTGTACCTCATAATCATTCTATAAACTGCCTATATCTTATTAATCTACAACATGTATCACAGTAGAAAAATCATCTTCATCATGAATCCACTCTATCTTATCATGGTAATATTATATCTATCCCATAAAATAGTTGGTATGTTGATGGTTTTGATGTTAAATCTCATCTTCTTGGATGTATTTAGTAAAATTGGGCAACTCTAGTTTGACTTCCTCATTGTCCTTCAGTCTTTGATAATCAACTTTGACTCATTAATCATCTCTTCCAACACTTGAAATTAAAGTCTGAATTAATTTCCATTCATCATATACTTGTCCAAGTTAGTGAGTTCATCAATCATTTTTAGTTGATCATTCTCATCATTTTATATTACTTTATTTTTATTTGAAACCCTATAGTAATTGTTCCATTATTTGAAAAAAACAATCGTTTGAAAACATCATGATTTTTTTTTGTAGTTTTTAAAGAAATAAAAATCTATCAACTTAATGTGAAAAATAAAAAATAAGAAAAATAATGATCATGTCCCTATAAATGGGGAGAGATCTTATGGAATGCTCATCATGAGGGTTGGAAAAAGAAAATTTCAAAACTGCTTTCCTAGTGTAGCATAGTGGCTGACCAAGGTTGTCTTACTTGAAGAGCTTCTCAGTTTGTTTACCTACTAATTCTAATTCACCTATTAATTACTTATTTTTGTTTTTTTATTTATTCTATAAAATAAAGTTAATATAAATTAAATAATGGATCAAAAAAAAACAAAGATGTCATGACCCGTCCTTGGGGCCCGTGCCGTGACTACCCCATGCCCGCCTTCCATAGGCCAGGGGCTAGCGACTAGCACCAAAGGCGTAAATCCCGATAAAAAGGGAAGGCATTGCCTTTATAAAGAAAACAAACACCACAGAGTAAGCAAGAATAAGTAAACACTAAGTAAACTGAGGAAAATAGTAAGTGCGGAAAAGTAAGTGGGCCAGAATACAAACCCAAACTGAAAGTAAAGTACAACTGGAAAGAAAGTACAACAACTGAAAAGTAAAGCAGCAATGTCGAGTCGTCCACTGGAAATCCCACCTGAAGGGTGGGTACAAATAGTATCCTCAGCTCCTTGGGTCCAACTGTCTGCTCCGTGTACATCCCGCCCAGTGGTCCACCTCCAGGTACCGACTTGCTCCACAAGCCTCAACTACGATCAGCGTTGTCCGTCATCTGCATCCAACACAACGTAGTGCGGGCATAGCCCGTGCAGGAGTGAGTATACGCTACTCAGTAGGGACCCCGAGACCCCCGAAGGTCTCTTAGAATCCACGAAGGATAAACCACAAAAGAAATTTACAATCACAAAGTATCAACCAACTCTACTTAGGTATATTCCCATACATATACCTAAGTCATCAATTCCATCTCGGCTCCAGCACACAAGCCCAAGTACAACCCAATCCACATAGGAAAATAGAACTCAATCCACACAGGAATGCATAATCAAATCCACACTGGAAAACAAGTCAATCATATCGAGGATAATGATTGAATGTCAAGACTCATCTCACACAGGTATGCCACAATAATAGACT
Source organism: Viscum album (assembly GCA_963277665.1). Classification (NCBI taxonomy): domain Eukaryota; kingdom Viridiplantae; phylum Streptophyta; class Magnoliopsida; order Santalales; family Viscaceae; genus Viscum; species Viscum album. The sequence continues at coordinate 598,103,241 of OY728125.1, read as the reverse complement.
GAGATTAGATGATCAGATATAGCCACTGCATCATCTAAGTTGTTGGACCCACACAAGATCGATAGGTACTTACCCCCGCAATGACCCACACAGGATCTATAGGTACTAACCCCCGCAATGACCCACACAGGATCGATAGGTACTAACCCCCGAAGTGACCCACACAAGATCTGACCCACACAGGATCGGTATGTGCTGACCCACACAGGATCGCTGAGTGCTGTAGTCGTCGCCGTCGAACCCACGGAGGATTCTAGTACAATCGTCATCGTAGTCGCAGTCGCATCCAGCTCTAGGGTTCCCGCACACAGCATACTTGTTTCTGGGAGGGTCTGCTCCACGAGTCAAGGGGTCGATACATCAACTAACACGAAGTCCAAATTTGATGTATCCCAATGTTCCGTATCGTCAAAAGGAACTCAACGCAACAGACGGCGCGTCAATCGGACGCCCGGTCTGAGAGTTATTGGCCTTTTTGTCCCAGGGGCCCGGTTGGTTTTTAAGTCAAAACCAACCCGATCGTACTCCAAATACATCTAAACCTCGAGCGGAGTAAGCCAAAAGTTTCGTCTCACTAAGAGGAAACCAACACAGTCGATGGCACGTCAATCGGACGTCCGAAGCTCAAGTTATAAGCGTTTCCGCTCCGAGGGCCCGATTGGTTTTGTGTTTGAACCAACCCGACCATACCCAATGTTCTCCGAAACCTTGAGTGTAATATACCAAAACGACCATCCCGATCCAAGGATCACATATCAACTGACGATGCATCGATCGGAGGTCCGTAGCCCAAGTTACGGGCGTTTGAACGAACCTGTCCGGTTTTAGGGGGGTTTGGGCCCGGACCGACCCGGCCCAGAACCCTATGGGTCAGCCCGAACCGGGTTGACCCGACCCGGGTTCGGGTACGGGCCAATAGGGTGCGGCGCGGCGCGGCGCAGCCTGGCTCGGCGCGGGCGCGGCCCGCGTGGCCAGCGGCTCGCCCGTTCGGCCGAGCGGGATGCGGAGGGGGGGCGCAGCCCCCCCTTGATTGAGAAACGCCCCCCCCCCCCGCATGGGGGGCCCGCCCTTTGCCAGCCGGGGGTTACGACCCCCGAATTTCCCGAAAACCGGCCGGCCGGTTTGGCCGGCCGGTGTGCCACCACGGGACCCCCCGTGGGTCCCACCCCTCCTTGCACCGGCGGCCGGCGGTTCCGGCCACCGCTCCTCGCACCACCGCGGCCTTAGGCCACGACCTTGTCCAACCGGCGTGGCGTGACGACGTCGCGCCCCTCCACCGCGGCCCGCCCCGGCCGCGGCCCTCCGTGATGCTCCGGCGCAGCGCGACGGCGCCGCGCTCCTCCGCCACGGCCCGACTCCGGCCGCGACTTCTTCTGTCCTCAATGGCGCGGTGCGACGACGCCGCGCTCCTTCGCCGCATTCCTCCTCGTTCCTGCGCGGTGTGACGGCACCGCGCTGCCTTTGTTCCAAACCACATAATAATCAACAACAAAATAGGGGAGGATGTTCGGCCATGTTCGTGCGGTCCGACCTCCTCCCGTTATCTTGATAACAGGCGGCTAAATCATTAATGTTGAACGCCAAAATATTCACGAACATAAAATCAAACCCCTACCTCGAAGAAGGCGTTCGTCGGTGTTGCGGTAGACGACGTCACAATAGACGGGTGTCGTTCCATCAAAGTTGGAAAGGATGAAACCGAGGGTGGCGTCGGCGTTCTTCGTTCTTCGTTGGAGGAAGAGGAAAACTCTCGAAGTGCTGGGCACCATGCTTCGCTGCTAGCGTTCCGCCGCTTGAAGAAGCCGTCCCGAACTCCTCCCCCTGACCTCCTTTAAATAGGAGTGGTGGGTTCGTCGTTGGCACGCAAGTCATAAATGGGGGATTTATGACATAGGGTCCCACTCAATTAATCCGCTACGGTGGAACATTAAAAAGGAGGAAGGATCCTCATTAATTAAACACGTTGGCATTTAATTAAAGAGAGGGAGGAAGGTTCCTCATAAACTTGAGGGGTTGACATGAATTAAAGAGGAAGAGGGTGTTTAATGGGGTGTTAGGAAATTTAAGGAGGTGGGGATTGTGTGGGCCCCACCCCAACTTCCTCACATCTTCCTATCCCTTAACTCTTGAACCACTAGTAAAGAAATAAAAATAAATTGTAACACAATTATATTTTTATTCCTCACAATTTTAACATCTCCTCCCGAGCAAACGCATCTTCAAAAAAGGCGTTCCTAAGCAATTACCAGCACTGCGATTTCATCGGTGCCCTCAGATTTCGATTATGAGCACCGGTTTAAAAGTTAGGAAAACCGGATCGTCCGTTCACTGAACGTACCCGAGTTAAACTTTGGAAATTGATTCCGGGCACACCGGTCCTCGGAATTAGGTGCCGTCAGAAACTGCGTACTCGTAAAATCCCAAAGAAATTAAAAAAAAATTCCTTGAAATTTACGGGTCTTTACAAAAGATGAAATGATAAAATGTGATTAACAAAGAACTTGGTCATGGTGATTCAGTTTATGGGTTCAATCATTTTTGTTGTTGTTTAATTTTTTTTATATTTTAATTTTGAAATTTCATTATTAATATACTATTATTTTATTTAGTGATTGTGAAATATTTAATGCCTATCGAACTAAATTCCGACTCCTCCTTTAATCAAGGTTGATGAAACACCTCAATTGAGAATATGACAAATTTCAGGACCCGACTCCATCATATATTGTTTCATCCACTAAACAGATCAACATCGTTTTATGAAAAGATTATGTTTAGTAAAATGGAGGGAAAATTTTAAAACAAAAGAATATAAGTGAGTTCAATTTCAGTGTGATGTTGGGAAATCTCTACACTTGTACAATTCACTCTTTCTAAAAACAAATGTAAATTAATCATTAGAATTTCAATGCAGAATGAATGGAAATACTACTGACCTCCCCTGGGTCAAACCTCAGGTTAACACCTCATTTTTTAGTATTAGAGGTCAATATGGAATGAAGATAATAGGGAGAATAAGAAAAGAATAGAATATAAATAAAAATAAAATAATAAGAAATATGATAGATAATGATATAGATAGAATGAATAAAAATTAAATAAATTGAATAGAATAATAAAATTAAAAAGGGAAAAAATGGAATAAGAAGAATAGAAGGTGGAGGAGGAGGAGAAAAAGAAGAAAATGAATAATTATAAGAAAAATAATGGAATGTGGATGAAATCACTTTTTGAAAAAAAAAATCATGCATATAATATTAATAAAATAAAAAAAATAAAACAGAAAATGAAACAACATGAAGCTACACTGCTGAACTCCTACAGTCGAGTAGATGTTTCTTCTCAACAGTGGGCTACTCATCCTCTATTTATAGAGGAGTGCCTTGGATTTCCCTCAGTTTAAGGAATATCTTCACGTGTCTTTTATTTTTAAAACCCACTAAGAAATGTAGTTATTTTTGGAAACACCTCCTAAAATTGGGTGTTCGGATTTTGTGCATGGAGTGGGTACGTGGTCACACCCTTCTTATCCTATTCATGGGATGTGCGTATATGTGGAATTCATGAAAGAATATTAGAATATTGGACATGGATATGTGGAATGGTAGTGACAAAAGTATGTGGCAGCGTGAGCACCTCCTTTATCTAACCTTTGAAGTGGCCAGATGAAGCCTTCATGGTGGTCGAAATAGGCTTCAGAGGTGATCTCAGGTGGTGGTATGCCTTCAATGTGGCCAAAGATCTTGAAATCAATCTCTCCCATTTTTGGGCATAGTGTTTTCCAGTTTTTGTAGTAGTGGAGGCCAGTGTTGAGTGACTTAATGTGTCAGAGTTTATGCCACTCATAAGTATGAGTGCAGGCGAGCAGCTGGTGGGGTGGAGTGGGGTGGGCTCTTGGATTCATCCACAAAAACAAAAAATGGGTCATGCACACTAAGCATCCCAGGTAGGCTATTGGGGAAACTATGAACATAGGTAGAGGGCCCATGGTCTCACATACTGGATGGGCCTTGTCCCCCATGCAGTTGGCTCCCCTTCCACTTGGTGTCCTTCCTCATTGTTTATACATGGATGAATGATTCTCCTAGATCTTGCTAAGTGGAATGCATGACCTTGAGTTCAGGGCTACCTTGTGGGACTTTTTTAAAACCTAAAAATATAAGTAAATATTCAAACACTTGAAAAAAGTAACATCTATAATTTATAAAATAGTTTTTAATAAGATATGTCATTGAAAACTAGTATTTAAATTCACTTTCATTCACTATTAACAAATTCAAATAATTTAATAAAAATCAATTTCATGGGAATATTGATTAAAAATAATTGAAAAATAATAAGATTTTGTTAAAATAATTTCATGAAAATGTCGGTGGGTTAGCTGGACCTCTCTAAGATATGATTTGATTTCCTATAACCCTAGTTATTCTATAGTTGAAAACTTATGAACTCTCCTAATATCTGGCTTGAATGATAAGGTGAATATTTTGGGAAAACTATATATTACTATTTTCCTCTTCAAGGATTGTCATGAATTTTCAACTTATTTGGTCTGTGCCTCTAGTAGCTATATTGGTAGGATAATTTAATGGAAGATACTCTCCCTACTCTCTCACAAGGACCCCTCTAATTGGTTTCTATTGGGATAATTTATCTCTATTCTTAGTATTATGTAAAAAGAGGTTTCAATTTTGTTAGAGTGGACTCTAATGACTTCTAGAGGTTCATTGATCATTGTCCATTCTATGAGATTTCCTTAAAAGAATCAGAGTTCACTAGGATAGTATTCTCTATTAATGGTATGTGGGTTATAAAAATTGATCAGACATTTATCCATATCAATGGGAATGATATGGTACTCAGTTATTCTTGGGATGATTTTCTCAGGTTTTACACTGAAAAATCACCTCTTATTTTATCCATTTCCACCTAAATGTTGATCTACTATTCTTTTTAAATTTAGAAACATATATCATAACATTTATAATTGTAGGAATATTGTTTTTAATAATGGGACAAAAAATTTAAGGAAATGTGTTTTAGATATTTAGATTAAAACTCAAATTTATGAAGTCAAATCTTAAGAGATTAGATGAAAACATGTTTTCTCACCTAGATGAGGGCATAAAAAATGAATTTCAACTAATATAGTTTCAAAAAAATTATAAATCTTCATAATCCATTGGCTAAATAAATTCTCCTAAATACTAATATTGGGGAGATTTTTAATAATAAAGAATATTTTCTCAAAGAATAAATGCACTTGAGTTAGCTCAAAGGAGGTGATAATAACTCAAAAATTGTATACCTTATGAACCAGTAGGAAAAAAGTTAAAAATATTATTTCCTCTATTATAATTAATGGGATACCCTTTATGATAAGGAAAATATCTCCAATGCACTAGTCTATCACATTTATTATCTTTTTAATATGGCAGATCTAAATCATGATGATATAAATGTTATGGGTGTTCTTCCTAATTCTATAATTTTCATTCATAAGGCCTTATTCATGGAACATCCCTCTAAAAATGAGATCAATCATGTTCAATTTCCCTTTAATGATGGAAAACCTCCCAGGAAAATTTGATAAAAAAAAGATTATTCAAAAGATTCTATGATGTGATTCAGACTAATAATACTATGGTTGTACAATAGTTTTTCAAATATTTAATTTTAACTATATAAAATAATTATTAGTTTATCACACTCATCCCCTAGACTGGTCATTCTCTTAAATCCGGTGACTATAGTCCCATTATCTTTAGAAATTACCTTACTAAAATTATTAAAAAGTAAATTTATATTCATTTGCATGTTATTAAAAATATTATTATTTCCTCTAATGTGTTTGTATTTATAATGACAACAAAGGTCTAGATTTTTCTCAACATTTCATTTGAAGGTGATAATATCATTTAGAAGGATTAAAAATCTAATATCATTTCTCTTAAAGCTGATATCTCTAAACCCATTGATACCTTAGAATATGAATTCATTTTAATGGTCTTTGGAATGTATTGGTTTTATTTAATATTTGTTAACCTTATTCATGTTCTTATTAGTATATCTGGACTTTATTTCATTGTTAATATAGACCCTAAGGGATAATTTATCTATTCAATATGGGTTAGATAAGGGGATCCCTTATCACCTCTCCTCTATGGAATTGTGGTGGATTATTTGAGCACTTTCTTACTCAAGGAAGTTGAATCTTGTTTTTTCACACCAATTACAGCTCCTAGAACTCTAATAGTTCCCACCTACCTCATTCATGTGGATGAAATTTAAATATTTTGTGAGGATGATGATGGACTTATTTAATACTATTTGAGGTGTTTTCAACCTCTATGAATTTGTCTCATGTCAAGATATCAGTTGGATAAAATCCAAACTCTTCTGTGGGAAGACTATGATTACTTCCTTGAGGTATTATATTTCTATAATAATTAAACTCAGGTAGGGGGGATTTCCATTTAACTATATGGGTATTGATCTCTTTAGTGTAAGGTTTAAAGTAGTTTACCTTGAAGGGATTACTTCTACTACTATTAACCAACATGACACTTGGAATGAGAAGTCATTTCCACAAGAAGGTTGTATATGTTTTGTTAAATTTGTCATTACATACATGTTTTTTTTAATTTATATATTTATAAATATCATTTTTATCTCTATAGGAGGTTTGAAAATTACATTCATAATTTTATTTCGTTGGGTAGTATATATGGGAAAAATATGTTCATGGTTTCTTTGGGAAAACTTAAAAATACATTTGAATACTATGAGCTTAGCATCATGATTTTGAGTTTCATTAATGAATATCTTGTTTCCATATATATTTGTTATCTAATCTAAAATCCTAATTCTTCCTTGTATTCTATCAAGGAAAGATTTATTTCTAAATGTAAAATGGGGAAACATGTTCTAAATGGGATCATTTGTCTTTCCATCTTTGAGATATTTATATAACTCTATTATAACACAAACTAAATGGATTCCCTTAAGTAAATGTTCATTGAATTTATGGACCAATAATTGTCTTAACAATCAAAATTTTCCTCGTTTTCTATACCATTAAGTCAGGAATATTTAACCATTGTGGATTTTGTTAATCATCTTAATTAGATTGATGATTTTTTTAGCTAATTCAATAGAGTAGATTCATAGATATTGGTTTAATGAAAAGGATTATTTTCTTTGGATACCAGATAGGCTGTGTAACCAAACCTCTTAATCTATATTATGGATTTTTATTCGAAACATTAATATAACTTCCCTAATAGTTATGAATATTTAAAATAATTTTATTCAACTTTCCAAATTCATCCTTATCTTGAAGATATGACGAAATTAACTACCAACATATGATCAATTGTCTTTAACATGCCTACATTTTACTTTAGTTTTTATTCTCCATATGAAATATCCATATTTTTATGATCATGTTTTATATCACATTTTTCTCACAAAAAAGGATTCCATTTTTTCTTGAACTATTTTTTATTACATATAGCTAGATGTAGACGTGAATGATTTTTTTGATTCTTTCCACTATCATGTATTTGATCAAAAAAATAAATAATTTATTTATCACTATAGTGGATTCTAGTATATATTATATTTGGAGATCTAAAAATTCAACACATCTTGATTTTCACCTAATGAAACTCTATTAGATTTTTTCTCTCATTTGTAAAAAACTTTAGTTGAAATCTAAAGTGAAAATAGGTTTAGTGAAAAATTATGTTCATAATGCAATTATCTCTAATATTATTAGGGTTTCATGTATTATTAAGAGAACTAGTCTACTTAAATATGTTAAAATGACTCTTCCTATCTCTCTCTATTTTATGGTGAATGTAAATGTAGATCATCATTTTTCATGTCTATAGGGAGGCTTATAAGGTTGTATATTCTCTTAGCAAGAAGTATGTGAAAGATTTTGACTTTTTTGGTCTTATGTATTGATTTATAATCTTATGTATCCTTTTTTAGAATGTGGAGGGATATGAAAGGAGGTGCAAGTTGGTAGAATAAATTCAAGAGTGGTTAAACCAAGATAGATTGATAATAAGATGATGGGACATTTCAGGTGGGGAATTTAGGGATTTAGGAGAGGGTGATGGATAGGAAGGCATGAACATATAGATGTTTGTGTGTGTGTTTGTGTGTTGTGTGTGTGTGTGTGTATGTTTGTTTGTGTGCATTTGTGTTTGTGTTACAGGGCCTAAGGATCACTTAAAATGCCTTTAGTCCCAAGGAATTTAACTTCCATTCTAGTTGACTCACAATAATATGGAACTAGTCGATGGTGTAGAGCAAAAAGTTGGTAGTGCAGCTGGGTGCTACACAAGAATTTTCAGGAGGGAAACTAAAAAGATATATGGGTTTGATGAAAGCTATAAATAATTATTCTTCATAAATAAATTTTGGGATATAGGGGTTCCTTTTCATCATACATTTAACCAACATGATGAAATTACTTTGGTGGGGGAAACACGCCATTTGTGTTTGGAACCATAGGTGTAGTGACTTTGGTAGTGATACGATATATCTTGTATGATTCTCATGAAAGGGGAAACCATGTATTCAACCTTTGGGACACTGGGAATTTGGGACACCCATGTTCTAATTTCTTAGTTCCTCAAGGCCTTTATGCTATATATTTTTATAGAAAAAGTTCTAGTAGGTTATTTTCATTCCATATGGTGAAGGATATGGTTTGATTTACTGGGTTACTTGTGTGTGTGTGTCTGTGTGTTGGGTTTATTTTAACCCCACATTCTGATAATCATCATCATCTTCATAATCATCATCATTCTTATTTTTTTTATTCTTATTAGTTTTATTATTATTGTTCATAGAATGAGGGTCAATTGTAGCTCTCTAAATGATGATATCACTTGTGACTAATATCCTTATTATCTGATTGTGTTTCCATGTTATTTGGGGGTTTGATATTGAGTATATGCTTGTTGGTGGTGATCATAAATATAAATATAAGTTTTATAAATGATATGAACTGAAGGTATGAATTTTGGATGAATAAACTATTCATGCAGATCAACCATGTTCTTTCTAATATTTTAGGGATTCGACTATTGAGGGGGTCATCAAAGAAGGATCTAATGCACATCAAAAATCTAATAAATATTCTATTTCATAATGTTTGGATCAATGTAAAAACTATCTCATTTCTATAATTTAACTTCCATGATGAGAAATTCCTTGAAAGTATAATTATTTTATTCTTTGGGTGTCTTATATTTGGGACTTTTTAGATTGGAAACGTGTCTCTCTAAAATAGGGTTTTTTCTATTTTATTTTCCCATAAAAATAATTTTTTCAGAAGTTACAGGGTTTTGAATCTATGTACCTAAAACCATGAATATTTTTTGTTCATGAATGGTATCTAATATGGATTTTTAATGTAAAGAATTCTTTTTCTCATGTATAGATTAGAGTCCATGGTATTAATTGGGTATTTTAGCATCACAAAATCCTATATGATATTTCTACCTTGGAAGGTGTTCCAATTCTGCTAGATAATTAATTTCATGAGGATCATAGATTAATTTGATCATAACACTAGTAAATAGTGTTTTTACATCAATCACAATACATGTTATATCGATTTTTAAATCCCTGAAAGAACTAATTGAGAGGCTGGAAAAAAAATTGACAACCTTTATATGGAATGCTAATCATTCTGGGAGGTGTCATTGGGAATCTTAGAAGAGAATGGTTAGACCATTTACTGAAAGAGGAGTAAATTTAAAAATCATGGAATAGAAGAGACCATGCATTCCATTAATGAAATGGTAGAATGGGATTTCACTTAAGGGAAGTCATTATGGGCCAAATTCATGTGTAATAGGTATGGTGATAACTGGAAAATTTGGGTGGAAAAAAATGGGAGAAATATAGGCCTTGTGAAATACATGAACATCCACATAGAGGTTTTGAATGATGAGGTTCATTGGGTCATGGGATGTAGAGATATCAATTATTGGGAATATAAATGGTTAGGAAAAGTGATGTATTTTGTAGGGTGTCAGGTTCTAGGAATTTCATTCAAGGAAGAAAGCTAATTCCCAGGTTTCATAATTTCAACTCTCAAAAACCAACACTGAATTCTACTAGATAATACTTGCATGAATGAATATCCTAATAAAATAATTTTTCAAAATCTTGGGCTGAGAATTTCAACGGTCATAACTTTAAAACTATGATGCATAGAAACACAGAGTACAATGTGTGGGCTATGAAAACATGGTGCAAGAAGATTCCAATGAAGATTATTTTTTTGGTGTAGATAATAAGGAACCATTCAATGCCTACTCATGACAATGTAAAAAGGAAGGGAATCTCTATTTCATAATGTTTCAGATACTACACTTTACTAAGCTCATAAAAAAACCTAGTACCTATTCTTCAAAAGAGAATGGGAGAGAAATATTTAGAATCATTTGGTATAGGAGCTGGGACTTCTTGTGGTGGAGAATTAGTCAACGAGTTCTTAGTATACTAGTTTCAAAGAGTGTATCCCTATGGAATAGATATGAAGATTTATTTTATAATATTTATTGAGGTATGTTGTGTTACATGGGAATTAAGGAACAATGTAAGTGATGGTAGAAGATTATTCTCTCACTTTTTCTAAATTCACATGAAGTCCTAGGTGGAAGATCTTGGGATTATCATTTAAGGCATGGAATCATTTTCACTGCTCAGAATTTTGGTTCCAATTATATTTTATAATTTAGGTGATAAGTGTTGAAGAACTCAGAAGGGATGGGTAAAATGAATAACTCTATGTACCGGTTTAAAACTGAATATGAATTTCCTACATGTAGATGGGTAAATGAGAGGGTAAAACTCATGAGGGATCATATGGCTCAGTGATACTAGGATTTAGTGCATTTTATGGTCTAGTTAACTCTCTGGGATTAGAGGTTAGATTGACAGGAATGAGTCTTTATCTCTGTAGGCTGAATAAAATTAATATAGGGGAGGTGGAGTCTAACTCTAGAGTGTGTGTAAAACTTCCTCAGGGAAAATTCAGCTACCCTTGGGAACTTATTTACTTAGTTAGAAAATGTAGATTGATCATCATCTTAGGTATTAGTGCAATACATACTTGGTGATAAAGGAATTTTACTACTGATGCATTAGAATGAAATGGGTGTCTAGGAAAAGGTATTTTTGTTTACTATTGTGCTGGGTCATTACCAAACGATTGCCTTCTCATTGTAAGTGACAATGCTAGAGGGATTTACCACTTATTCCACCCCCTGTAGTTTGGTGCTTATAGACTCTTTATTAGTAATGAAAATAGTAGATATGAGTGATTGAGTATGAAAAATTCCCTCTGTATTATGTGGAATGAAAATTTTTCCTATTTATATACCAACTGTAGAAGAATTTTGTATTTCATAAATTTTGGGTTGTGAGAGCATAATAATATGGGTTTTTTAAGAATAAATCTATGAAAAATTATGTTTTTAATGGTCCTAATGTTCAAATGTTTGGAACTTCAGATATTACTTTTCTTATTAGGGTGGGGGTGGTTCTTCTAGTTCATAGTTTACAGGTGTTTGAGATATGGTTCATGGTATTACCATTTCCAAACCTAGGTGTTTACATCCTACTTCCCCTGAGTTGGATGAATTACTTTTATGTAAGGTGCATAAGTATCAATTTGATTAGTCCATTTTGGATGGACAGGTTGTTGGTCCTTTAATAGATATGTATATTGGTCTTTTTTATTTCATTATTTATAGGATATGGTATTAATTATGGGTAATTAAGGGGAGTTCAATTGTGAAAGTGGTTTTTGGATAGGTCTATTGCTAATTCCATTGGACAAGTTGGGTCTTATGTCTTGAATAAATATACTGGTATGCAAGGAACATAGGTTAAGAAGAACAAATTGGATAGGTCTGCTGGTGATTTGGTTCTATGTTCCAATGATCATGATATTACTATGAAGAAATGCCTTGAAATTCAAGGAGTTGATATTTAGGAGGTCTAATACCATTATATTTATTTCCATACTATTTAATTTAATGGTCAGTCTCAAAGAGGGACTAGTTTATGTCGGGCCCCTCTAACCTAGATTGAAGTGTAGTGCAGCTCTTTAGTCACTTATGGTGAGCCATAAGGGAAACCTTCTGGTAAAATTCTTGAAATAGAGAATGGTATTTCTAAATTCCAAATGGATATTCTTAATTTGTAAAAGGGTTAATGGATTGAATAAATGGGATTATATAGAGGTGGAATCACCCAAAAATTCATCTTATAAAAATTCCATTCCAAAAGGAATGAAGGATGAAATTAATGATGAGTTATTTCAATCTATTCCTCAGAGGAAATCAACATATTGAAAATAATTATCTCATTTTAATCCTAACATTATTACTAGATCTCACGTTCTTTTATATGAATATTATTGGTATAAAGACTATGAGTCATATATTGAATTGAATTATGATATTTAACTTCTTCTTAACTTGTTTTTTTCTCTAGATAAGATAAGGTTTTTTATTGTATAACCTCATTATTACCTTCAATAACTTCCTTTTTAAATTTCTTTAATAATGAGGTATTTGAATTATGACCAATTATTATTATTATTATTATTGTTATTTTTTTGTTATTGTTGATGTTATTGTTATTATTTTTGTATTTTTAATTTGATGGAGTTTGAGAGAAAGGGATTATCAATCTCAAGTATTCTTCACAGTGAACACATTATGATTTAGGGTTTCTATGCTATTATTGATTTAAATATTAGATGCTTTAAGTTAAATGAGGTTAATGATTCCACTTCTTCCCATTTATCTGTCTCATACTCAAAGGTGATATATTATATGAATATTTTGGGATCAAACGATCATATAAACACTGTTGGAGTGGTAACTACTCCAATAGAGGGAATTTATGGTTTTTATGTGTCTTAATAAAAAATGGTGTGTAAGAATTTGAATGGAAAGGTAATTTTGAAGAGGATGTAACTTGTGGATTATAGGGATTTAATAGTGGTCACTCATTAAATTTCATACACTAGAGAAAAATAAATTTCAAAGAAGGATCAATTCATTGAACCAGGGGTGGGATAAAATTTGATTTATTATGTCAGTGTAGCTAATAGATCTTATATATTTGAAGTCATCTAGAATTTATATTAAAACATTGAATCTTGAGGACTTGTGTGTTACATTCAAAAACCTTACTCAATGGATTCTACAAGAGGCAATGTATATCCCCAGTAATAGATCATTTGATGGAATTTGGAATGATTTTAATATCATTTCTCAAAAATTTATAAAGAAAGGGGATACATATTTTATTGAAGAAATCCATGGAAAATTAATGGATTGGATAAAGGTGTGTAATTATTCCATTATTTATTAGTTATATCTGTATGATAAAGAAAATATATTGATTACCTGTAACCTTAGAAATTTTCTTATTGCATCCAAGGGCTTTGATGGTTGGAGAATTACATCTATTAGTGGGGGGTTCTATCACATTATGTTACCCTATGTACCTATGAAATATAAATATTGGGGATTTGGGTTTGTTAATATAAATCCTAGGTTTATTAGGATAAAATAATAGTATTTTATTTTCTATACCTTTAACAAAAATAAGTTTATCACCCAAATTTTGATTAAAATTCACGGACTGAGTTACTTTCTACGAAATCCCTAGATCCTATGGGAAGTTGCCTATGTAATTGGAGATCCTATCAGAGTTTATAATTAAAATTAAAAGGAAATTTTTGGTTGATTTTTATACATTATTTTGTAAGTGGATAATAGTTCCTTTATCATTATATTAGTTTTTTAATAGTTAACAAACATAGATTTGATTTGATCATTGAGAATAAAAAGATGCCTGACTACAATAAGGGTTGTAATAAAATAGGGAACTCCTTTGAAAATTTTCACAGCATATTAGTGTGAGACTCTTATGGGATGAAGTTTCACCCTACTGATAATTTTAATAAAGGGGAGGATATGGAAGATCCATGGATTGAGTTCCACATAATTAGAATGATATGGGATCTCAAGATCACGTGAGTGACACACATAGGGTCCTTGAATCACAAGAAAGAGCTCATTATCTAGATTTTTATTCCCCAATTTTGGATGGAGGTGACCCCATGGATCAAATCAAAATGGGCATTGAAATTTAACGGAATTATAATTGGGGATACCCATCTAAATCGAATCTTATCATGACATATATTGAAATGAATCATTTTTAAATTCTCTTTTGAAATGGTGATGATACTTATACTATATTTGATGAGATTTTCTTTTCTAAGAGTGAGCTGGAGCTGGATGTAGTGGACCTCAAAGAATAAATATATCTAAATTCTACAGATAAAAAGTGAAAAAGGCTATAGAGGTGATATCTAATACTAAAATAAATTTCATCAAAAAGGGTTCAAGAAACTCTAGTCCACTGGTCATTGAAAAAAAATATAGTACCAAGAAGTATCTTGTAAACAACTATACTATCTAGAATATTGAACATTATTTCAACATTCACATCAAGATGGGTTTCCTAAGAATGTTACTAGTTGGATGTAATCTATCACACCTTTACCTACACTAGGTTTGGATCTTTACACAAACTAGGAAAGGAATATCATGTCAGTAATTCCACAAAATTGGTGAGCAGAGAAAACATTATGATACAAGATCCACTACTGAATCCTAAATGGGTCTAATCATGTCTATTACAAATGAGAAAATGTATGGAGGTAGAAATGTGTGTAGTAATATGAATAATAATTAAGACTTGACCAAGAATGATTTTACCACCCAAGCTGCAAGTGAATGTAATACACAACTTTTTAGGACATCACCAAAAGATGATAAAAAGGCCTTGAATCCTTCCAATATGAATGTTGAAACAATTTTCATTGGTGAAACGGTCACATTTGAGGTATTATAAAATAATTTTTACCTAACCATATTGAATTAATTATAGGATACATAGAGTACATCACTTGGGGATACGCCATCTAAAAGTATATCCATAAAAGGATACTAAAAGACATGCATTCTTGTTACCTCAATAGAGGGTGGAAATTTTAGAAGAGGATCTAAATTAGGGTAAATGATAAATGATCAGGATTTATATGAAACAAAATATCAATATATTACAAGGTTTACTCCCAAGAAATGGAGGACATTTCAACACATGAGTAGTTGGGATAGCTCTTAGAATTTGGAAAATATACACAAAAAAGGTAATCACTTATATTTATTGAAGCTGCATATGGAGGATATTTATGGTGGAATTAGGGGCTATTTACTTCATTATTCATTCAATATTTTTTTATATTTTCAATACCTATTTATTTTTTATTTTGGGAAGTTGCCTTCTTGTCCTTTTGTGGCAGTGATTTATCATTTTTTTCACATGACATCTCTCTTTGTATTTATTTTCATTTATTTCAATAAATGATATATGGTTTTGTATTTCTAAACTCATGGTTAGAGAATATTTTATTATTATTATTAGTATTATTGTTATTATTATTCTCGAAATATTCAGGGACAAAGCCTCTTTATTAAATGAGAAAAAAATAAGAACAAGGGGGAGGATTAGTTCATAAAATAAATAAATGTCTTCATTTTGAAATATTAAACAACAATAATTAATGCATATTAATAAAGTACAATATAGTCCTAAAAATTAGTTTTCCAATTAGAACCATCATTTAATATCCTAAACATATTAGATTGGACCATCCTCCCTTAAACAAGTTTCCTATGTTTTGTGATCTTGGTGGGATTCAACATGGAGTAATCCTTTCTAGGCACACTATTTTTCATATAAATAGAGGATAATAATCCGTAATCTTCAATTATCCCTTTAGTAATAGTATACCTACATGATGATCTTATTTTTTTAATATTAGCCTCTTCATCAAGATCTGATATATATCCATATTTACTAGGGCACCTAAAGAGTTATTTGAATCCAGAGAAACCTAGAAATTATCAGTTACCTGCTACTTATTATTATTATTATTATTTACATTACTGTTATTATTATTATTATTATAGGATCAGTTCAATCCCCTTTATTAAAAAAATAGACATACAAAGGAAAGTAAGGGTTCAGATAATGAAAACTACTCTCAGTCCAAAATAATTTAAAAACCAACAAAGAACGGGGAAAAAAGTCACCAAAACCTTATAAGTGGAGTGATAGTCTATATCAATCTATATGAAATCTAATGGTAGCCATAAAAATAGTTAATGAGTGGAGGATCATGTGATGGTAGGTCCCCTGAACCCTCCACATGGACATCACACTCTTCTCTAAGCCTTGGGGTTTTCCCAAAGTTGTTAATCCTCTAAAACATTAGAGTGATCAAGATCCCCATATCAAGTCTTGTTATGATGGGAAACCTCTACCATGGAATCCCCTAATGTTACAAATTCCTTATATAAATGAGAATATTCCTAAACATCTTCCTCATTGAGAGAATTAAGAATGGAAAATGAGATTGAGGTGGACACATATAGGTCTTTAATCCTTTTTTTATATGAGGGAACAACCTTTCGAGCTTCCATTTTTTGAACACCATCACCTGAAGCAATATCAAAAACTTAATGGGTTGGAGATTTAATATTCTTATTAAAATTCTCATAATCAGGTGTATTATTTGGATTAGTGGTGAAATCCATCTTTGGAAGTACACCTCCTAGATCTGGGAAAACCTAGACCCCGAAACCTAGATCCAATGAAAAATTATGGTTATGAGATCCCTTTCTGATCATTCAAATTATTTTTCACTTTTTGAGCTTTCAGATCCTCTTTCTCCTACCATGGTTTTTGGTCAATCAGTTCATATATTGTAGCTTCATAAATTGTTTGATCATCTTCTAGTTTATCACCAAATTATTTTACCCATGCACCCTTGATGAGAATATAGTTTAAGGTAATACCTATGTGGGAAAGAATATCCATGTTAGTAAGTTCATCCAAAGTATTTTTCTACTTCAGAAAAAATAAGGTGTTGAAAACCTCCTAAGGATCCACCATAGTATCCCCATTCCCCTTAGTGAGGCCCCAAAATAGAAATAAACATCGTGGGTAAGATTTAAAACATCACCATTCACTACACTCATCTTAGTATTTTATGACACTAAAGAAGAATTGATTTTCTCCTAAATTTAGGAATAAGTTGGATACACTATCTCCGCAGGACAAACCATACCCTAAGAATACCCAAAACCCATTCCTGAACTTTTGGAAGCCTCCTTATTCTGTCTAGGTGTAGCTTGTTCATGTTTTCTTACTAAAGTTGTCCTAGGTGAATATTAAAACTTCCATGAGGCCACAGGATGTATAGTATCCAATGCCTCAAGTATTTGGTTTTCATTCACCCAATCATCCAGTGGATCTAATTAATAATTTCCCCTCTCCTAACCATCGCCTCTTCTTTTCTTATTTATAATTTTCTTGCAAACTATATAGTTATGGCCTATAGTAGAAAAAATAATTTAAATAATTTATGAAACAATGATCCTCCACGTGACTAATATCTTCACAACCCATATATAGAATAAATTCAATTTCCTAGATTTAACCTACTAGTTGATGATTTACTCTGAGGTTTCAAGAATAATATAATCAATTGAGGTTGAATTTAGACCATCCTCAACTATGATCCTAGCATAATAACCAAATATACCTATTTTCATGGATCTATCCATATTTATAGGAATCCCCATGGTTGATAATAAATTAAAAAATCTAATAGGGTTCCATGAGATCCATTTTAGACCCATAATTATAATCCATACATAGACTCATGTGTTCCTGAGGTTGAAGGGATTAAATTAGAAGAACCCATACTGAATGTTAATCATATCCATATTCAAATATATATATCCAAAACCCCATGATCTACACTTTAACTACTTAAAGGGGAATATGATTTGAAATAACTATTTTCCTATTTGAATACATCTACATTTTAAGAGTCCCAATAAAATATATATACACACCATCATATATTAAAATGTCATGTTTGTAACACCCACAAGAAAAATTATTCGGGCAAGAATCGAGAATCGACTAAGCATGGGTCTATCAATGATGGATTCTTTATTATCATTAACATGATTTATTTTTCCTTTACCTAAGATATGATAAAGATAATATTCTTATAAAGATGAAAAATTCCTTCTGTTTATGTTATCATCATGAAAAATTCCTTCATAGTAGGGAACCTTGTTGCACTTTCATGCAATCAATGCTATCTCAAGTCAAACTTATACAGGAAGATCTCCTCTCAAAAGGAGATCAAAATCCAATTCATGAGGTAATTTTATGCTTGAATAAAAAATTAGGGTTATCCATCATCACCTGTAGATTTTCCCACCTCCCTGTATCCTAGAAAAACTATTACTATTATTATTATTATTTATACTTATAATACTACTAATATCAGTATTATTATTATTATACTCAATATTATAATTATTATGATTATGATCATCATCATCACCACCACCAGAATCATCATCACCATCACCATCATCATCAACATTATCATCATCATGATCATCATCAATATCATCATCATCATCATAATCATTTTTAGGAATATAGTGATGTGACCAAGTGGTACTCTACTACAACCATTATAACAAGCAGTTGGGATTCAACTCCTAACCACAACAAATTCCTCCCCCCATTTTAAGGGGGTATGTATTTTTTCCCATGCACACATGTGAGGCAAGTGGTGGATCGGAGGAGGTGTGATTAAGACTAGTGTTTAGCGATGGGGTGAGCATGGAAAGTAGGCTCGAGTTGGAATAGGGGCATGGGAAGGCATGTTGGGTGAGGCACACGGGGGGGGGGATCCAAATCGTACTGTGATTTACTATTTCATTTTCACCCTTACACCAATGTGATAAACATGTTTTGTATTGAAAATTATAGAAATAATAACTAATTGAACTTCATGTTTGATTAATTTATTTTGTTTCTATCATTGTTAAAAAGTTCAAAGTTACTTGTTTTGAGGAATTCATTGTAGGAGGAGGTGATTTGGAGGCCCTGGAGATGATCCAAAAGGAAATGGTCCAAACTGCATGGGAGACCAACATTATCGGTCCACTTTTTTAAACATTATGAGATATTAGTGTCTCTAAATTGGATGAAATTCTGTGGGATGATCCAAAACTTCATGTTCTACAAATAATCTCAAGAAAACAAATCCCAATTCGTCCATCTGTTGGCCTGTCCGGACCATTCTGTCTAGGGGACAAAATCTTCCCTAATTCAAAAGTTTAGTTCAGTATTTTGACCATATCTCCCAATAAAAATGTCTAATGGCTTCCAAATTTGACATTGAGATATTCAAGAGGCTTACCAAAAACTATTACCTTTTTTCCAAGTCGTGATATGGCTTTATATTATTCCAAAACCGAGACACAATTGGTATCTCAAACACAGGCTGTTCAAACCCATGTCCCATTTTGGATATAAAAAGGCACCCCATGCACCTCATTTTCAAGTTTAACCATAAGGAAAAACTCTACCAAATTGAAGACCCTAAGGAGTAAGATCCTCATTCAAGAAGATCTGGTGGCCCTATCCTCATAGGGGGATCAAGTATTAAGGTGAAGTTCCACCCGAGCCTCTTCCTCCTCTCGATGGTGAGCTAAACCGTGGAAGATCATTTTGAGGGAGCTACACATACTTGGGAGGGTGTTCTGACACTTTTTCTTATACTGTTTTTATGTAATTTAGGTGATAAATATTTCAATTATGTTTAACCTTGATGTGCTTCTCCTCTGAATATATTTATTTTGTAATAATTAAGTGAAACACTTTTTATCTCAACACCGATTGGGTTGAGATTTCAAGTGGGAATCTTGTATTGTTCCGATTGGATAAGACAAGAATCCTATTTATCTCACACGTACATAAGATTTCAGTATGATTGGGTATCCTTACTTATCTATGTTTGATACCCAAGCCTTGACAACATGATTGTTGTTTCATGGGGTGGTTCTTTGAGCATCGTTTTAAGAGGTAAGAGCAAAGTCGAGATCTTGACAACCCTCAACCAAAGGGTTCCATTACAACATGTGTATTTTTCAGAATGATGAACTCACCAATATTTTTATTGAATTTGAAATGACCTCCTTATATCATTATTCTATAACACCACCTTTATTTATTGACTATTAAACTCCTTAAATCAAGTCATTTTCTTAAAACTCTTTTCAAAACCACCCCCTCTTTTGTTCCTTTTTATTAAAAATTCACACTATAAACCATCAAATCTCCTTAAAATAGGACCTAGGGTCTTACCTATACTATAAATAATACTTAATATCATAATAATTTTGACATTTCATGAAAATGTGGTCAAATTTTGGCACCGTTTCAAGGGAGCACTACGGTTTTTAGTACATGTTGTTTTATTAGATATTTTTTGATTATTTATTTGTTTTCTCTTATAACTTTTCAATCCTTTTGTGTTATGATCTATTTCTTGTGTAGGTTTTATGAATTACATGTTCTAATATAAGATATTTAGCACCTTCTGAACCCGATCCAGAGAGGATCCTACATCAACGACACCAAGACACACAAGACAACACTTTGAAGGAGGACACACCACACATTGAAACTATTATTCACCCTTCTTCATCTTATACAATGCACGTTAAAACTGAAATAAACTTTAATAACATGGATTAAAACAATATAACACTAAAATAACTAACATCACTAAATGTTGATATCCAACCCACATACATTCAAATATAAGTCGAGGCACAAAATTTTGAACTAAAATCCGGTTTAATTCATTTATTACCATGATTCCATGGACATCTTGGAGAGGATCCACCCAAGTAATTAATAAAGTTTCACACTATGTTTTCAACATTAAAACCTACTAATGTATATTATTAACAAGTAAATCTTATATCATTCCCCTTTTCTTTAGAAGATATAGAAAAATATTGGCTTTACTTTGTAAATTCACCAATAAGAGGCTGGGTGGACATGAAATACTTTTTTCTTGAAAAATATTTCCCCGAATCTCGAACTGTAACAATAAGGAAAGAAATATGTGGTATAAGAAAATATAAAGGGGAAACACTTCATGAATACTAGGAAATATTTAAAATATTACGTTCAATTTTTTCACACCACCAAATAAGCGACCAACTTTTAATACAATATTTTTATGAAGGTTTAACTCTAATTGATCATAACATGAATGATGCTATTGTAGGTGGTGAATTAGTGGATAAAATCCCAATCAATACTAGTACCCTAATTGATAACATAGTAGAAAACACTCAACAGTTTGGTTCAAGGTCTAGTGTACCCATTTGAGGTGTCCATGAGGTGCAAAGTGCTGAATTTGAGAAGAAGGTGGACATGAAGTTATAAGAGGTAAGTAACCTTCTTCGATTACATGATATTTCCCAGGGGAAATACCAATCTCATCCTCCCATCCATTTTGGTATATGTTCTTCTGACACCCACTACTCTAACCAATTCCCCCAATTGAGAGAAACTTCTGAGTTTTTTGAGGCAATATTTAGAGGATTCCCCTATAACCAACCCTTTAGGAAAGAACCATACTATCCATCCAACCCTAGGTGGAACGAAAACAAAGATTATAGGAAAATGGGGTATTCAAACCAACCTCAACAATAATAAAACCAATCAGGGCAGAGTAGTCATCCACCATCACTACCTAGAAATACAGACCCACCACAAAGGCCTTTCCAACCACCCCCTCCAAAACCCGAGCCTAGCCTAAAAGATATGATGAAATAAATGGATTCCAATAATATCCAATTCCAAAAAACCACCTAAGCATCCATAAAAGACCAAAAACCCCAATTGGGCCAACTTTCTAACTCTGTGGGGGAAATTCAAAGTCATGGGTCTAGTAAAATACCCTCTCATTCAGTAGTTAACCCTAGGGATAAAGGAAATGTTAGTTCCATCACCCATAGGAGTGGAACTCAGCTTAAAAGACAAATAACCCCTCTAATAAATTCATCCCCCCCTGAGGAAACCACCATCCCAACCACTGCTAAAAATGGTCCAAGAGAAGAAAATAATTGTCCTGAGAGAAGCCCTTCCAATGGAAAGAGTGTGTATTTTGATGATTCACCTATCCCAATAATTCCTCTTCTATTTCCCCAAAGTTCCACCCAAAAAAGAAAACAAAAGGAAACTGAACTTGATAAGGAAATTGTGGAAAATTTCAAAAAAGTATAAGTAATCATCCCCTTGATTGATACCGTGAAGCAAATTCCATGATACACCAAGTTTCTAAAGGAGATGTGTACACACTGAAAGAAAATTAATGGAGACGAAAAGGTGATCTTGGGGAGGAATGTATCATCATTTATAGAGACATCACTTCCCACCAAGTACAAAAATCCCAGGACATTATCGATTCCATGAACCATAGGAGAGTATTCATTTTCCAATGCTATGCTTGATTTAGGTGCTTCTATAAATGTGATGCCTCACTTCATTTACTCTACATTACATGTTGGGGAATTTAATCCCATTTGAATTTTCATTCATCTATAAAATCAATGTATAACATACCATTATGGTGTGTTTGAGGATGTTCTTATGAGGGTTAAAATTTTAGTTTTTCATGCTAATTTTTATGTGCTTAAAATGAAAGATGATTGGATGAATGGACATGACCCGATTTTATTGGGGATACCCTTATTGAAAACCACTAAAACCATAATTAATTTACATAATGGTACATTATCTATAGATTTTGGCAGTGACATTTTCCACTTCAATATCCTTGATTCCATGAAGCACCCCTCAGAAGAACATTCCTCTCTCTCTATCTGTTAATTCAATTGATCTACTCCCTTAACCTAAAAACATATTTTTCCCCCAATCCCCATTATGAGTTTTCATCATTGATTGAAATGATAGTAAATGAATCATTCATTGATTGTTTCAGTGTTCTAGAAAAATGTCATGCATGTTTATTAATTGATGTTTTCTTGAACACTGAGGATCCACTGACCATCAATGATACTTCTATTCTTATAAAATCTCATTCCTCATCTGAGGATGATACCATTGAGCAGTTAGATGAGATTAGAGACCTATCAATTTCACACACACTCCCATCAATCCAAAATCCACCTGAATTAGAAATGAAACAAGTGCCTCAAGATTTAAAATATTCATATCTTGGGAATGGAAACAAGATTCCCATCATCATTGCTAGTTCACTCTCTCCTAAGCATGAATTGTGACTAATTGAAATTTTTAGGGAGTATAAACAAGTGTTGGGATAGAAACTTTCTGAAATTACTGGTATTATACCATAAATTTGTACACATCATATATTGTTAAATGATGAAGATAAAACAGCGAGGTAGTCACAACATCAACTGAACCCAAACCTCTTAGATGTAGTAAAAAAGTAAGTAACAAAATTTTTGGCCACTGGAATCATTTAACCCATCTATGACAGCCAATGGGTCATTCCTGTTCCAGTAGTTCCTAAAAAAATCGGTCTAATTATAATTAAAAATGAAAATAATGAATTGGTTCCAACTCGTGTACATAATAGTTGGTGTGTCTGCATAGACTATTGCCAACTAAACCAACACACTAGGAAGTACCATTTCCTATTTCCATTCATTGAACAAATGATAGAGAGGCTAGAAAGGAAGTCCCATTACTGTATTCTTAATGCGTATTTAGGGTTCTTTAAGATCCATATTTCCCCTAAGGATCAAGAAAAGACAACCTTCACTTGCCCCTTTGGCACATTTTCCTATAGAAGGATGCCATTTGGTCTGTGAAATGCTCCGAAAACATTCTAGCAATGTATGGTTAGTATTTTTTCGGATTACCTAGATAATTTTATGGATGTATTCATGGATTATTTCAATATTTATGGCTCCACTTTTTATGAATGTTTGAGTATTATTTGTTTAGTACTATGTCGCTGTATTGAAAAGAATATCGTACTAAATTATGAGAAATTCCATTTCATGGTATGAAAAGGTATAGTTTTGGGAAATTTCATTTCTGGGGATAGTATCCAAGTAGATAAATTAAAAGTGGATGTTATTTCTTCCCTACCATTCCCCCAAAATGTATGGGATGTGCGGTATTTTCTATTTCATGCTGAATTTTACCCTCATTTCATTCGTGACTTTAGTAAAATTTCACCCCCTCTCCCAATTTCTCCAAAAATAAAAGGATTCGTTTTTGAAAAAGAATATGAGGAAGATTTTAATAAGTTAAAATAGAGTCTCACGTCACCATCAATAATCTAACTACCTCGGTGGGATTTTCCATTTGAGATCATGTGTGATGCCTCCAACTATACAATTAGGGCAGTCTTATCAAAAAGGGTCGATCGAGCTCCACATGTAATTGCCTATGCTTCATGTAAACTGGAACCTATCTAATAAAACTACACCATATATAAAAAATAATTTATTTCCATTGTGTTTTACTTGGAAAAATTCAGGTCGCATCTTTTAGGGTCCAAATCCATTGTGCTCCCAGACCAAGCTGCCCTACGGTATCTCCCTAAGAAACTGAAAGCCAAACCACCTCTCATTATATGGATTCTCCTCCTTCAGGAATTCAATTTAGAAATTATAGATAAAAATGAGTAAATAATGTGGTGTCTGACAATATCAATAGGATCCACCCATCCCCGGACATTGACTCATCCCCATATACTCCCATAAATGACAAGTTTCCTGATGAGTAATTATACTGAGTGCAAGATGCTATTCTGTGGTATTAAAAAATTGTAAATTATTTGGTAGCATATTTCATTTCTACTGATTTTAAAAAACCAAGTCAGTCTTATAAAACACGAGTCTCATTGGTACATTTGGGATTACCCCTACCTTTGGCGCACATGTAGTGATCATGTCCTTAGGAGTTGTGTTCCTGATAGAAAGTTGTAGTCTGTCCTTATATTTTTCTATATTCTTGCTTGTGGGGGACACATTGTTCCCCAATAGACTGCTCTCAAAGTCCTTGATTCTGTTCTCTTTTGGCTAACACCTTTTCGGGATGACCATAATATTTTTAAATCTTGTACTCAATGTCAAATAATGGGTAATGTCTCTAAAAGAAATGAAATTTCTTAACAACCATTTCTCTTTCATGACCTTTTTAATGTTTGGGGCATTGAATTTATGGGGCCATTTCTCAATTACTTTGGAAACTTGTACATTATTATAGATGTTGATTACGTGTCAAAATGGGTAGAAGCATTATCCACAAGGAAAGATGATTCCAAAAAAGTTATGGAATTTCTAAGAAACCAAATGTTTTGAAGGTTTGGATTACCTAGGTTCATCATCAGTGTCCGGGGTTATCATTTCTACAACTAAAAAACAAAATCACCTTTTCATCGGTATGGGGTCGGTCATCGAGTGTCTACTGCATATCCCCCATAGACCAATGGTCAAGTCAAGGTGTCAAATAGAGAGGTAAAACAATTTCTTGAAAAAATGGTTCAACCCAATAGAAAATATTGGAGTCTTAGACATGATTATTCATTATGGTCTTACCATACTACTTTTAAAACCCCAATTAGAATGTCACCTCATAGGATTTTTTTTTGGAAAGATTTGTCACCTCCCTGTTTGGATTGAGCATTGGGCCTATTGGGCCATCAAACAATGCAATTATAATCTTTCCAGTGCAGGTGCTCAAAGGAAGTTGTAGATTCAGGAGCTAGAGTAAATGAGAAGATATGAATATGAGGACTTCAGGATTTATAATGAGTGAACCAAGGCTGACCATGACTGTCTCATCCTTCATCATCAATTCCACATTGGGCAGAAGTTCCTCCCCTACAATTCAAGGCAGAAGTTGCATCCAGGTAAGCTTCTTTCCTGCTATTTTGGGCCATACACTATTACTAAGGAATCTCCATTTAGTTTTGTTTAGGTTCAAAATGATGAAACCAAGAAAACCTTCACTATTAATGGGAAGCAGCTAAAGAACTTCTAGGAATCCATTCCATAGTTCTTGATAAAGGAACTCTATGTTCAAGAAGCAAAATACCAATGACACCCACTGGGTTTTATCCTTCTAACCCACATTTTATTTTATTAGAGTGAGGACACTACACACTCTAGGTGTGGCGGATGGATACATTCCTTGTTTAGTTTTTAATTTTCATCATTTTATTTCTCTCCTTTCTTGCTTGTTGACTAGTATTGTCACTTTCCCCCTATTTTATCCCTCTCTTTTTTGATAGAATGCTAATTTTATCATAAAAAAATTTACCCTCTTTAAAATAATTCTAAATCATTTTTAATTCCTGAGTCGATTGTGTGGGAAATTTCATTATATTTTAGAAAAATGATTTTCAAATGAATATTGATATGGAATATTTTTCAAGAATTTATATTTTCAATTCATTATTAGTTATTTAATGGATTTTTGAAACCTATGCCTCATTAGTACTGACCAATATTTTAATCCCTTACCCAAGAGACATTCTAATCCATTTATTTCATATTCTTCCTTTTAATCACTTTCTTGAGAGTCTCGGGTCATGTAAAGAAACTAAAACTTTTCTTGATTCTATATGAATCCATAATATTCAAGTTTGCTTCATTCATGATAGAGGTTGTTGTTCATTGAAAATCCCTTTGTACAAATAACCTCTATTTTTTTCACCTTAGAATTTTACCCTTCTTAAGCCTTAGAGACCATGAAATTCCTATTATTTAGCCACATTACAAGCTTATTTATCCCTACATACCCATCTATTTTTTATATTCTTGTTTTACTTTCAGAAAGTGTGGGGGAGAGGGTATTTCCATGGGAATTATCAAGAATTAATCTTTGTTATGGGTTGATAGAAAGGGTGAATACATTTTCCTTGGGAAGTGGGTTTACAAGACATATTGTATCATTGTTTTACAAATTTTCCCTATTTATCTCCAATAAAAATTGTAAAAAAATAAAATAGTTATGTACATTGAAAAAAAATAGAACAAAAAAAAAACTAATGGAGAAAAGAGGAATTTTATTCATTATTATTCAATGATTGACTGTGACCCAAAAAATGAAAAATAGGGATAGTGAGTTGGAAGTGATAAAATTTGTGAGGGGATGGGTTTGTACATTCATTGTGATCACTTAATGAATTTGGAAATCTTTTATACTTAAGAGATTAAACACTCCTCTTTCACCTCAATTTTTTTACACTAAAT